>JAODAG010102092.1:5604-15688 GCA_027574785.1 Orphnurgus asper
TCACTTCCAAATTTGAGTTGCTTGGATTACAATCTCAAATTACCAGAGCCTTGATATTTTATCTGTTGTAAGGTCTCTTTGCTGTAGATACCTTCTCTTTCAAATTCACTTCCAAATTTGAGTTGCTTGGATTACAATCTCAAATTACCAGAGCCTTGATATTTTATCTGTTGTAAGGTCTCCTTGCTGTAGCTACCTTCTCAACTTTCTCTATCTTATGGTCTAGTTGACAATGGTAGTTTGCACTATATTTTCTTTAACAGGTGATCAAGTAATTTACTTACATGCTGGTTTGATGATATCCAACTCCAAATAGGAGATAATCTCATTTAAAATCTCGCAGAAATTGAACCCCTTTCAGTGATAGTTACATTCAAAATAATATCTATTGACAGCACTTTTCATTGAAACGTGCACTTGTTTATACAGTAAACATACTGGACATGCAATCATTGAGGATGATGTATTAAACAATAATTAAATTATCCACAAGGATTTAATATACATGATTACAAATATGTTGCATCTCTGACATGTCATTTGTATGCAAAGCAATGGAACATATTATGACAATGGTCAAGATAAAAGATAACGAGCTCGCAATCAGATCATTACAATAATGCATGTTGACTGTGTCTGTACTGCTGTGTTACACTTCTCTGTATGGTTACTTATTGTAACAAACGCCATCGTAACTAGTCAACGTATTAGTGGTGAGCTTGATTATGTACATGTTAATGGCACTACAATCTTGATAATGGAAGATTTTGTGGTTTCTACACTTTTTACGAGTGTGTAATCAAATTTGAGAGACAACATTTATAATGTAGGTGCAGGTTAAAGAGGAGATTAAATCCAGGATGTATCCTGATTAGGTGAACTATTATTGATAAACCTACAACTAATAACATACTCTACGTTGTGTTGTTCATTTTGACATATTACCTGGATAAACAATTACTGGTGATTTGTTTTCTTCATACATGAAAGGGTCAATAGTATCCTGATAAGGTCGTAATAGCCTCTCGTTTGTTGTATGTAGCTGTATATGCTCTAAGCCGTTTTGTAGGTTGGTGACATCATACATGTTGATAATGTTACGTTCCTTCACCAACTCAAGTAGTTTTGTCCCTGGTGTCTCAATCAAAGACACCCGCCGCATCAAGTCAATTTGTGCTGGTGGTAGGTTGAATAAAATGGACAGCTTCAGACAACTGTCCAGAGTGAGATCTTCACCAACTTCTACCATCAATCTCCCATAATCAGCTGAAACGAAAATGACCTCTGTCAACACAGTAAGCAGAAACTATAAGGTCCATTTATTGGTAAACATGTGAATATGATACTAATGACTACGTGTAGTTTACCTCCAAATGACATATTGGTATAGGCAAAGGAATAAAAGTATTCTCCCAAAATCTAGACTGAAAGACAAAATGTCTACAATGACTGCAATGGCTCCTGTATTTAAAATCTCATTTTCAATTAATTAGTGTTGTATTTTACATGTTAATGCCAAATGGAACTCCTTCCACTTCCACTATAATGTTTCACTGTATTTTGTAAATAGCTATTTAGAGACAAATATCTATGCATACACATCATACAATGTATTCATCAATACAGTAACTCAGGTGTTTAATAAAATTGGTGTCTAATTCTTGCCTACAGGTTACAATAAAATAAGTAAGCTTGTATATAGAATTACCTGCCATAGAGGATTCTTGTGAGATATTGGGATGTTCGTTACACTCACGAGATGATTCTTTTACATCAACGTATGATAAATCCTGTGTCATATAATAAGGTAGATATAATACATTATTCTCCTTTTCTCTCAAATATAAAGAAGTATACCGCAGCTGTTATTTGTTAGTCATTCACAACTTTGTCTGCCATTACTAAACAACATCTGTTAGTAATTGTGAATAACACTTAATTAGGTCCCTGGGAGGAGAACCATTCAATACATTGTTTTCATGTTTTGAATAATTGTTACTGGGTATATCATCTTTAATGGAATGTTCTGGTGCAATATCTGAATCATTGTACCTGCATCTGTGAACACTATATCTTGGATGCTTTTAAGGCATTTCAAGATCTACCTGGAAGTCTGACTTCTAACTTGTAGCTAGGTTCATAGGTTGATGTACAATTTTCAAGCACTTTATGTTCATGACTTGCTCTTGCAGAGCTCGACACTACACTGCTTACCCTAATCGTTTTATCTCTCTGATGAGCAGATGTGAATTGGCAGCGATGACATTAACAACAAATACAGAAGATTGCATAAGATCGTTGTTACCAACTGTCATTGTGTTAACTTTGTTAACGTTTGTTCAATTTTAGAGAATATCAGGATCTTCCTGGAATGCTTCCAAGCATTTTTGTTACACTGAAGGTCTGGAATTTCTAAAGACATATCTTAGTGCCATTGCATCGTTGGAATTAATATTTAGAAGCATGAGGATGGAAAATAAAAATAAAATATATAATCTACTGATTGTTTCTTACCAGTTCTTTCTCATTTAAAGATTCCATTGTCTTCTTCAACACCTCTCTTAGAGCCATTGCTTCTTTAGAATACTCCAACTGAGTCTGAACAAGTTCATCGTTTGCAGATTTCAGATTGCTTCTAGTTTTACCTAGAGTTTCTTTCGTTTGATCCAGTTCCTGTTTCAGAGAGTTTATCTCACGATTTGATATAGCTTTGTCAGTCTCTATTTTCTTCATCATCTGTAAAACGTTAGAAATATAAGAATAAGTAATTTCAAAGGCTAATATTTACATTGAAATTTCGTTAGTTTATAAAATTAAGGCACTATCAAACAGAGAATAATATATATACTTACATTCGTTGGTAGTAATTTAACACAATTGGCAGGGAAAATGCCAATATCACCAGCCTTCTCTCCTGTCCACCAACCCTCCTCACCACCATCCTTAGATATAACTGTCATTGTGGTGTCCTTATGTAAGTAGAGCCCCTCAGGGTGTTGAGGTTGGTAGTCAAGCTCAACATAAGCATCTTGATTTATGCCTGGAACAAAGGATAACATGTGACGAAGGGTGAATTCTTTCATTTTCTACCAATACGTTGTAGATTATTACAAGGTGAGGGGAACCATCTCTTTAAGCTGCTCCATGTGTGGCCCAATGAAAATCGAGGGCAATGCTACTATTAATAGACTCGTTGTTGGATTCATACAGCAGTAAAAGAAACAATTGTGCTCTACCCGTATGTCCCTCATCTTAGTTATACATCTACTGTCTGAATTTGAGTATAAGGGTAAACATGATCTCAGTCATTGTATGAACCTATAAATGCCGTGAACGTTGTGCTGATTAACAGATAACAAACTTTCTATTTCACCAGAAGCCTTATGGTGGGTTCATGACTTACACTGATGCTTCATTGGCAGGTTTCATCATTACCGGTCACCTTGGAAATACGCAGCTCCCATCAAATAACATTCTGATTACCAGCTACCATTCGTGTTAAAATTTCAATGATATGAAGAGATGTTCCTAAAGTTGGGTATACTAACTACTGCATTCAGAATGTTAAATCTTCAGCACTATAGTTTGTGAAAACACAACAGAACTCTTCACCACCAGAATAACTTCTAACCACCCAAGAGTCATGGGTGTTACAGGTGCAACATCATACAAGTATATGTACCTAATGATCGGTACATATATACTGCATGCATTCACCTTATTAACCATAAAATTGAAGGGTACCACTATGGGAGAAGTTCGTGAACACACTAAGCACTCATCACTGAGAGAATAGCATTATAATGACCCAATGTGCACATTGTGTTTAATTATACCGAGAGATGTACCTAAAGAAGGGTGTATTAACTTTTGGGATTTGTGAACCATTACAAGTGAGATGATTCTGTAATGCAACTATTGACTCTTGCTATTTCATTATATGAAAGTTAATGTGACCAATATCTTAAATGATCGGTCAGCAATAAAAATTTCCCAATATTAAAGTTGAGTGAGTAAAGAAGTTCAGACAAATGAATAGCATAGATTTAGTCTCGAGGAACCTCTCACGATGCAGTCTTGAACATATTAGGAAGTCACCATTTAACATAACATCTAAACTGAATGAGGTTAGCTAAGTTGCTGGTAACTTCAACACACTTCAAGCATTCACCAGTACTGTAATCTGGTGACAACTTTATTTAACAGTTATTTAATTTAAAAACAGCAAGAAAAACACTCAGAATAATTATTGTGCAAACAACAAAACACAAATGAAACCTATTGGATAAAATCCAGCTAGTTTACATGATCAGTACTCTGCAGCATTGTCTGTGACACCTTGAGTTACTTGTTGATAGCTATTTCATCAGATAATTATTAATGAGACCAATCTTAGATAAATCATATATATATATATATATATATATTCTCAAATGTTAAAGTTGAGTGGGCAAAAGAACAATCTCAGCTTGGTTTCTGAGAAATTAATAGAGATTTTCTTGGAAGGCCTATTGAGTCCCTTTTGAGAGAATGTAAAGGGGACCTCTACAGCTAATAGTGTGTACATAGTTTAACATGATGAGAAACATTGAATTAGGGCAGCTTACGTCCTGCTTTCATGAATGCATCGGTGTATATGCATGCATGTTTAATCCGTAGAGTAGTTAGAACCTCGGTCAATCTGTGGATGTCGCTAGAATGGATAAATCCACTCTCTTCAAGATGAAATAGGAGATCTCTGCAGAATGACGTGCTGGCAATGATAGTCTTAGCTTGGTTTTGTGGAACTGAAAAGGAGGCGCACAATCTTTCACAGTCATCTTCCGTCAGTAATTCAGCCAACTTGTCCTTCAGCGTAACATATGTGAGGTTTGAGCCTAGGTTTCTGTGTATTATCTTATCCTGTAAGACAAACAAACCCAGACATCAGGTTAGAATAATGCTCTGGTTTAATATATATATAATGTAAATTCTTTACTGCTTTCAACCATGTAACTTAATCTCTTCAACAAACAAAATAGCCTACAATAATTAATAACTCTTAAGGTCACCTTAACATAATTGAAATAGAACTTGGGATATATGCAGTAGAACATGCAGTGGGGTGGTTGAAGGGAGCGTGGTGATGATCGAGGTAATCATTGCAGCCTAAAGTCCTGACCACTATGCTACAACAATGATAAGTGTGTACGCATACTAAACTATAGGTCCCACAGGTACAATAAATATGTTTCTTTCTGAACATGAAACAGAAGTTGGTATTTAGCATGCATTTGACTACTAATTCTAAAGCAATAATTGTGGCCATATGATTATAGCAAAATCGGCGAAGAATTCACTCAAATATCATTGACTTTGTTTTAGAATATCGCATAACTGATCCATATGCAATAACTGTTCATAAGAACAGTATAGTGATAAACACCAGCCACCACCTGAAATAATAGAATTCAGCATGCATCCCTAAACTTTAACTCAAATTTCCAGGAGGGAGTTAGATCTCCATTGACCCCATGCACTGTCATGAATAACTAATCAGTCAACGGTCAGCCTGGCATTGATTAAATAAGCATGTCAATATCAAATGTCCAATTTAACTCTGATTACAATTGATGCAGATTCCCCATATATGAAGATAAATACCAGGCTACCAACTCATTAACACATTACGATGCAATGAGTTTAATATATGATCATGTATATTCATCAAAAAGTTGTGTTGATAATTTCATATGAGCAGGATGATCCTATAGTCGAATCAATCAAAACATTTATCAAAATCATGTCAAACATTGTTGTATGCAAAATGGAACATCCAAATAATACTCCTTGGTAGGTATAGATAGAAAGTGATGTTATTTACAATTGATGTCAATCGTCTTTTATAGCCCACATTAACCTTATTCCGGAATTGAGATGATTTGTGATGATTAAAAGGTGATGTGATAATCAACAAACAGGACAGTAATTCTATATTTAATTGGACTCTTGTGACCACCAGTCAATTAATCACCAGCATGCAGTCATATGACCAGCATTCAGTCAATAACTCGCAGTCATGTGACCATTAGTCATGTGACCAACATCATTCATGTGTTCAGCTGTAGCCATATGACCAGCTGATGTCATATGACCAGCATTTATGATTAATTAAACAATAAATTAAAACCTATAAAAATATTTACCAGTATCCATGAGACCAAGACTCATGTGACTTGTTAGTACCACCGTGCACCTTTCGTTAATACGGTACCTTCCATATCACAATTAATGTTCTCATGACTACATTATTGGTAACTATATAGGACTCTTCAATGACATTTACCAGCTGTCGGGTGACTAGAAATTATGTGACCAGTCTGTAGCACCATCTATACCTTCTATTCAATTATTGGTAACTATATAGCACACTTTGCACAAATTGATCAGTAGTCATGATACCAGGGATCATGTGACCTGTGAGTAACACCAATATTCTTCAATACCTTCAATTTCACAATAATCTCATGATTAAATCATTGGTAACTATTATAGGACCCTTCAAACAAATTTACCAACAGTCATGTGATAAGCAGTCAGGTGACCAGCAGTCAGTAACATCACCTTTCTTCAATATATTAAATTTCACAATATTCTAATAATTAAATTATTGGTAACTATATGACTAATAATATTATTTTGAGAGATTACTATTTTAATTTTTGCATATGCATGTCTCCACACATAACTCTATAGTCAGTACATTCATTAGTTAGTTGAGTGACATACTGGTTTACATTACTTCTGGACACTGTTTACTGTAGTATGTTACAGGACTTGAGTACATTGATTCTGTTAGTTGTGTGACATATTGGTTTACATTACTTCCGGACACTGTTTACTGCAGTATGTTTCATACAGGACTTGTGTACATCGATTCGATTGGTTGAGTGACATACTGGTTTACATTACATCTGGACACGTTTTACTGCAGTATGCTACACATACAGGACTTGTGTACAATGATTCAGTTAGATGAGTGGCATATTGGTTTACTTTCCTTCTGGACACTGTTTACTGCAGTATGTTACATACAATTATATGTTACATACAATATATTGGTTCAGTTAGTTGAGTGACATACTATATGACATACTATCCTAGACCATGCAAAATCCTGATATTCTTAAAATGTTATAATAATATTCTGCTGTATACTCACTGTGTTATACATATGGACTTGACCAGTCTTGGTTACCGTCATCAACCTGTTTATATTATTTATCCTGATTCTCATGGATTTAATAATATTAAATATTACAAGAGTTTGACGATCAGAGAGAGTATAAACAACAACAACATCACCAGTAATATCAGCAGATTTACTCCATAATATAAACACCAGGCCATACTCATCGCTCACAGTGATACTGCGTGCTGATAAGTCCTTTTCTGGTTTCTTGTATTCAGCTAATATACGTCCACCATTAACGTTGTACATAACAGCTCTACGGTCTCCTGCTGTACAGATAAATATATCATCATTAAGTACTGATATATCTCTAGGCCAGTCATATTGAATTCCATTTAAGGTGATTGTCTTGATTTTATTTAATTTAAAATCAAACACAATCACATTGTCTGACAGAAATAATTTTATCCCTATATAAATAAGTCTCTCCCTGACTGTCAAACACATAGCCTCACTGTCTAATCTGTGGAGACTGATTGTACGTTGGTTTGTTAAGCTGCAAGTCTCTACTTGTTCCCCATAGCTTGTGACGAAATTAGAATCGTCTAGGAAGGCACAGAGCCGCCATTGAATCCTTCCAGATGATTGAGGTGGAAACTCTATATAGTATTTTAATATTAATGGCTGAAGAGAATCAGGATTAACTATAAACAGATCGATGAAGCTTCCCTTTTTCCCGTGATGACCAGACACTGCTACTCTATTAGACCCAGAATCCAGACACATATCGACAACGTAGCGGCCATCTTGAGAACTAAACCGTTCTAACTGTACAGTGCACTGCGCTGTACTGTTGAAGGACAAACAATAATAACAAAAATACTGGTATTGCAGGTGGTAACCATGGTAACGAAAATGTCATTAAACTGATTGTTTTGAAGTATTTAATTCCAGAGTTACAGCATTCAATCGACATATGGTTGGAACCGTTCTGTTTTGGTAATAGCCGAAACTTGTTGATAGGAATTCAACCATGTTTAGGGAAAATTTGAACATTAATTTAATCAAGTTTGTTTTAATGAGCTGTTTAAAGGTGAACATAAGTAATAAAGCTTGTTTTAATGAGTTGTTTAATAGGGAGTTAAATGGGAGTTTGCTATAGTTTGTTTTACATAGGCCTACATGTGTGTGTCATGATTATTAGAACTATTATTATTATTAGTAGTAGTATCATTTATGGAAGGAGAGGATTGGGTGGTATTGGTGCAGACTTGTGATGTCCTGACAAGTTTGGGGAACTGGTTAAGGTGACTGAAGGGATATGTGATATGAGACTGCAGGGATCAGGAATCGTTGGATACGGTCAGATAGTTAGGGTCGCCGGAGATGACTATAACGGGATCAGAAGCCTGAACCGGGATCAGAATAGTAATATTATCACCACCACACAGACGTTAAATACTTTTATTCTGAGATATAGTAAGTATATATGGTACGCACGGACCCTTTAAAAAACCCACATACTTCTGATTCATAGGAGATCATGGTTGTGTGAATTATGTGGGTATTTCGGCATATGGGAAATAAACCTCACATCAAATTTCCCATATGGAAAAATATAACATCCCATATGGGAAATGTGAGTAACTTTCCAAGTCTGATATATGGGATATATTACAAGCATATCAGAACTGTTGCCTTACTAAATACATTGAAACTGCATATATGGAGAATACCATTCAGTCTGGTATTAACTAGGTGTGTCTGTATTACTGTATTACTATAGTGTCTGTATTACCATAGCGGCCAACTAGTATATATATATATATATATATATACAAAGAAAGGCGGAAAAACGAGTGATGAGTTGAACATCTTTAACTCGCCTGACGTCATCATCGGTCAACGTGCGAAAATTGAAGCCCGATCGTACATCCATCGCTTGTCCAGGCTATGAAGCAGCACCGGAGGAGGCTACTGTACATGCACGAACATGTAGTCTACTAAGTGGAGGCGCACTAGTTAATTACGTAACTGCTTGCTGCCAGGCTGTGCAGATGTACGTGAGGGATACAACTCCGGCTGTGTCTCGGTCTGTCAGTAGACCAGATAAGGTTTGGCAGAGCCTGTACAGGCTACGGGCAGTTGCGTACCGTGGTGGCGGATGTGACTTCCAGAAGGGGGGGGGGGTGGAGCTAGGGCAATCAAGAATCAATCAGGTTGGTATTGTTCACATCAATGGGATTCCAAATGAACAAACTTTGGAAATAATGTTGATTAAACTACGAAATAAAATAAAATTAACAAATAATAGTTAATATTATAATAATAATTAATTAATAAAAGAGACACAGTCGTGCCTACATCCTAAACGCCTTAACCCTTGATTGGCTCCTTACATGACCCTCTCTCCACTGATTTTCAGCCAGAATAAAAATCACAGGTATTAGGGCCTACTCTAAGATTATCTGAATATGTCACTTTCAACGTGCTTGTCCTAATTGCTTCCACCAACAAATAATTAATAAATTTATTAATTAATATATGAACCAGGAGCTTTTGCTCAAATAATTGTTTCAAATATAATCATTTGAACCCCCGAAATGAGCAAGAAATTAATAGTTAGGAATACTATATACTAAGAGTGGTGAGAACGTACCAACTTGGAATGATGACTGCTCCAGAAGCGAGGTTCGTCCACTGGCGGATCCAGAGCGATTGTAATGAGACAGACTTTGGTGAGTGAATTGTGTTACAGGGTTGCCTACCATGTTGAGAATTTTTGGAGTTTTTAACGATGATTAGATGTAAAAATTAAGGAAAAGTTATGTTTCTTGTCAATTTAACGGAAGATATGTGGACCTGTTTAAGATTAGTTTATGACACAACAGCCTCTTTTAATTAAGTTTCCCT
>JAODAG010102312.1:0-15686 GCA_027574785.1 Orphnurgus asper
TTATGCAATGGTGTGATTGGAATCTGGAAAGCTAAACCAGGATCAGAACACAGTGTTTATCCTGCCTTAGTAGGACACTATATTGAATGTTCTTCAAATGCATTGACAACATTTATAGTACACCAAGTGTAGTTTATGAGTGTACCGTTTCACCCACTTACTGCAAATCCCACACATCAGAGGACAGTACTCATCGACGAACGAATATAAACCACACGCGAATGGCGGCCATCCCGGATTTGCATTACAATAACTATGGGTATCTTCGCAGTAATCTGAAAAAAGAGATTAACTGGATTGCTGTGCTGTCTTCATTGTTCGACAATCAGGTAAATGTGACATCAAGCCAGATGTGAATGGCTCGGAAGGAACATGTATGTAATCTGAGACGTTATCGATTCACTGTAGATTAGGAAATTTCAATTTGTCTCAATCCAAACACAGCCGGTGAATACGCTTGCAATACATATCAAATGTTAACTTCACCAAATTTCCACAAGCTCGTTCAAATTACGGAGGCTAAGCATAGTAGGCATGTGAAGAAATATTCGCGCGCTCCACTTTGTGCACGGTAACTGTTTTCTCCTTTCTATTAATGATATATTTTCCACACATGTTGCTTAATGTAAACATCACTGCCTCCATTCTACTGGGTCTCAAACCATGCATATATTACATTAATGCACGTCATTATAGTGCAGGTGGTGTAAACATGACAGTGCGTTTTAATTTGCATAGCTGCAGGAAAGGAGCAAACGATTTCTCCTGTGCAAGAATATTTTCGCCTATATCACTCTACTCATATAAGAAGTGTTTCTTTGCGACTCTATACCATAGTAACGATTGATTTCGTGGTAGGTACCGGCTCTTTTCTTACATTCATTTACTTCCCACTTTGCATTGAGCCACGGTACTCCAAAGAAACCAGTGGCGAAAAAGGGGGCTAGAATGACGCAATTAAGAATCAAGAGTCAATTTTTATTCTTTTTCAGAAAGGAGTGGAGGCACTACAAATTAACAAAATCGGAATAATGCAAACTAAACTACGAAATTTTATTTTGGTGCATTACCATCAGAAAGAACTTACTTTCGCAAACGTTACCGACATATTCCGCTGGGCATGTGCACTGGCATGTCACTGAATTCATTGTCCCACAGTTTTGACATTCGATTTTGCACTCTGAAATAAAATGCCACAATTGTAAACCAAATTCAAATTGTTCAACGTTTAGTTAATTTATCGTATTTTTAGGAAATATTAACTTCACGAAATCTAATAAATGATCCGAAAATCAAGATATTGTAGAAAATCGACACATGACTCTTCAATTGTATGCACTTGATAGCATAACATTGAGTAATATCTGTTTGAAAATTGTTCATTTAAATGCTACAACTTTCTACATTTAATGCCAAACGTTCCCGCGCAGTTGTACGTTTATTGATAATTACGAAACAATTCCTGTGAGAAAACTGTCAATCTTACCACAACCGTCATCGCCTAGTTTGCAATCAGCTGAAAAGAAAGGTAGAACAGATGTTGAAATGTTGATAAAGAATTTGCGAAATAGTGTTATTGTTTACCTAAAGAGGGTTCATTTTAGAATTTCTATAATCACATTATCCTATGGCCCTCACATTATAACTTGGTGTTAAAGAAGGCTGGTCAGGTAGTAATGAGCAGCACCAAAAACTGCGTGTGGCTGAATGAATGCCATAACGTGCCTAGTTCAACATATGATGAGTTTATACTGTAGGTAACGTGCCTAGTTTAACATGGGATGATTTTGCACTGTACCTAACATGCGTAATTCAGCATACGATGATTTTGTACTGAAGTAGCTAACATACCTAATTCAACATGATATGAGTTTATACTGTGGCTAATGTGTATAATTTCCTGCAATGTCAAACACTGTTGATATCATCCTCCACTTTTTTCTGCCTTTTAAACATAAAATTAATAACTATAGACATGCGATTAAAAAGGTCAGACCAAACTGGAGTAGCTGCCTAGGTCAATAGGTCATTTTATTGAAAAACGTTAGAAATCTTTCACCGGTCATGTCATGAACTCGGTGTTTGTATTATTTGTGTAATATTTCATACAAGCATGATTTTCTGTGCCCTTTTCTCTCAGTAGATTGGGTTATATCAATGTTTGTGATTTGTGATCATTCAGCAACTTTCCACGTAAATTATAACAGTGAAGTAGGCTTTGCATTCCTATCACTTATCATTTATCACTTATCATTTATTTCTAAATAATTTTAAATCCGAAAGGGTTATTCGTGAATACCAAGTAATAGTATTTTAATCATCAATCTTACAATTAACTAAAATTTCGGAAACACAATCAATTTTCTTTTATTCAGAAGAATTAACTGCTTACGTACGTATCTTACGTCAAATCATAAACATTTTACTAAAAAAACAAGTTGAATAGTGTAACCAACTTATCCATCACCAACAAACTGAACCGTATCTTTATCGTAAAAGAAAATTAATAAAATATAAACAAAATAGGACGTTCAATGCATGACATGAGAAAATAAAAAATATAACTCGAAATTATTGCCAAGAAAAAATCCAACTCGCAAGGTTAAAAGTTACCACACACAAAAAGATTCTACGTCGCCTACAGAAGAAGCCACAATCACCTACAAAAGCTGGAGTTGTCGAACAACAAAAGAAGTCACAAAGCAGCGGGCACGGGAGCAACAGTGTCCAACAATATCCGACATCAATGTTCGACGAAAGAGCCACAAAAGGGAAGGAAAACGCGCCGCTGATGTGATATCCCCTATTGTTGAAAGTACTTGCCTATAATGTACTAGGCGTACTAGCATACTACTACCTGGTATTAATGAACATGTTAAATACACAAGCAAATAAAGCATGGCCTGACTCTTTTTGACCGAAAGGAACGGAGGATATGAGTAAGTGGTATTTAGGGGGAATTTGGTATTGTGTAATGTGTTTCACAATTTCCCTCCGGTGAGTGGACGCGGAAATTGCTTAAAATTTGAAGTTAGACCTACTACAAAACATTCATCATTTTTCTAGGTATATGAATAAAGCGTGTTGTAAGGTACACAGTTGACAATCTTTTCCGAGCTGCATTGATACGATATTCATTTGCAAATTATGATTCTATCCTTCCCAGCGCTCAGCCCAATCCTTCTTAAACCATCCAACTTAGGTCCCAAGCATGACAAAAATGAATCGTGCATGGACACTGCAGGTTAGGATCTGAAAAAGTACAGAAATTGTAAAGTTTACAAGTATTATGTACCGGGTACTTACAACAGAGTTTGTTTTGGCACATTAACCCCCCACTACATTGCGAACAGTGGTTTCCGGAGACATATGGCGCCAATCCATTATAGTTACCCCTGATAACAAATTAAGTTGTGAGGAAAAAAGAGAAATGAGCCACTTCTTTAAAGAGCATGTCATATTCGTGATATGAAATTACAATCTGGAAGATGAAATGTGAAATGAAAAGGAATACATGTATAAAACATCACGGTAAACCAAAATTTCACAAAGTCTGCGATGGGTGTAGGAGTTATTCGCGCGATTTGCAAACCTTTATCCTTTATCAAATCTTTCGTTACACATTATTGACGCACTCAGACTAGTGAGCTGTTACATATTCATGTTGACACATTTGTGACCTTCTACCAAGTTACTTACTATACTCAGCTCATAAGTTGTTTATTTTCCTACTGTTAATTAAGAATTAACTATCTTCAACCTAAGCGGTCAGGAACATCATATTTTAAGCGACTGAGTAGGTGTGGACGATTACATAATTTAAAATTAATGTATATAGGCGCAGATCACGGGGTGTGTAAAGGGGGAAGTCCCCGTCCAGACCGGAAAGAATCGGTTCCCACTCCAAGATATGTGTAAATGTACCTTAAACGTTGCAAGATATAGCACCATTTAAACACCCTTGATTATACCAAAAACACGAGTAAGTTTCCTTGTTAATGTGTATGGCATTGGATCCTGAACACTGAATACAAATTAATGACACTACTCACATCAAATGGATGACCACATTAGCTGCATTAGTTTCACTGAATGAGACACATAGAAAAACGACAATAATTTAGGGATCACTTCTGCCTCGAATCACTGTGCTGTAGTCTAATAAAAGTATTTCCCTGAAAATTCCTTTAAAAGTACATAATACCCAGGACTATAGTTGCAAACTACGATCCATCCATCGTCTATGTTGTTTCCATTGTACTGCTCTAGTTTTGGGCAGAACTTCACCCCACATCCAACGTTTGTTGTATCTGACCAAACAACCTGTGCAAACAAGAACAATTTGTAATGAACTTTTCACAATTTCCGCATCTTGTATTTTCAATCTAAGGTTATATATTGTACTTGTAAATACTATGCTCAAATGGCGAACTAAAATTTAACAGAAAATAGCGGGCAATTGATTAGTCTAGAGCGTTTCATGTCGGCAGTGATGTGATTTCAAAATAGTAAAACTTCTATAATATGACACTTTTATACTAGTTACAATTTTAGACCAGTGAAAATGCCATCCTATATTTAAGCAATTGGTTTAGCCTTAGCATCTACATGCTTAGCCTCGCCTACTGCTAACAAGTCAGGTAAATATTTGTTTCGTATAGGCAACATTGCATAGGCTTAAGCCAGACTAAACCAAGAAATCAGTAACCAAGCAAACACAATTACCTACACAGCCTAAGCCAGGACTTCGGTTAGGGTGGGTGTAGGTTTAAAAGGTAGGTTTAAATGGTAGGCTACTATTTAATCTCTGGAGTAAATCAAATGGTTTTGAAAACAATGAAAATAATATATGTAGGATACTTGAATCTTTCAATTTGACTGGTACTCATTATAAATTCGAGAGCAAATCCTATGAAGTAGCTAAAACAATAACAAGAAGCTACTTGTCCCTTTCAAGTTTTCAGGTACTCTTTATAAACTCAAGAGAAAATCACCACGTGATTTACATGCAACCGTGAGGATAAATACAGGACACTTTAACCTTTCAAGATTAGTAGTATTTTTTAAACTCATGAGTAGATCCTACGAGGGTTTGGAAATTCCATTCATTATGTTTATCATTATTGGTAGAGTTAGACTCGTTGACGTTCATCTAGTAACGAGTAGTTCTCTGAACTTGTTGAAATCAGCAACAAACAAATACACATGATAACACACAATATATCCCTCCACTACGTCTATTGGCTGTATATTTTGCTCAGTCAATGTAAGTTACTTGAAGAGAGCAATATATTTGAAAGCCGTACCATGCATAATCACTGCCAGAATACATGTTGGACACAGCAGTTACATGGAAATAAATATCCAAGAGTATCCATAAAAGCGTACCTGAGTGTAATGTCCACATTGCCGTCCCGGGTTACAGGTGTTGTCGGTGTAATTATAATAACGTACTTCATTGTTCCATGACCTGATTGCAACAGTGACTGGTGAAGGAGGGTTATTTCCTGTAGCATCAGGATATTGGACGTACAAATTCTGTCCTATGCCAATGTAGTCATTGTAGTTATCCCTGATAGGATGTTCAAATAGGCATGTATCAGCCCATTGTTGTGCCTGTAGAGCTAGTACTGAATCCCACACCTTTAAAAAAATAATTCGACGATATTAATTTTAATTTTTAAACATAAAGGCAATTGTGAATGTTTGATGAATGAGTCTAGTCACTCGGCTACTTTGTCATCTAATTACGAATAACTTCACATTTGATTAAGTCAATTTCATAGTCCAAATGATAGATTGGTCCAAATATCACAGTTATGGCAACAGTTACGTCAATCAAAGACGAAGGGAGCTGTGGATATTCACACCAAATATATCAATTAAAAAACGTTTCACAATGTGTTGATACAGATATTTCAGTACAGTCGTCATTTTATTTTACTTAGTTATTATGTTGTTACTATTCCATGCCTATTTTCAGTCACACGCAGTGGCCTTCAATTTGTTTCAGTGTTGTATTATTCAAACAGTTATTCGAATACTTTTCATATCTCAGATTTTTAAAATCATTTCCTATTTGTGGTTGCTGAATCTCTGAGTCAGTACTAATTTCCAAGTGATAGTTTATATCGATGATTTGAATGCTTATTTCCTAGTTGTGGCTGATATATCTCTGAATTTAGTACTCATTTCCCAGTAATGGCTATTATATCCCAGAATTTATTACTCACTTTCCCGGTGGTAGCTAGTATTTCCATAATTATTTTACTCTTTCCTTAGTGGTAGATATTTTATCCCTGATTCTTTACTCATTTCCCAGTGATGGCTATTATATCCAAGAAATTATTACTTATTTCTCAGTGGTAGCTATTTTATATAATATCCATGATTATTTTACTCATTCCCCTGTGGTAGCTATTACACCCCTGATTTGTTTTACTCATATCCCAGTGGTAGCTATTATATCCCTGATTTTGTTACTCATTTCCAAGTTAAACCTATTTTAATCATGATTTTAGTGCTCAGAAAGCTTCGCCTGCAATATTCAAGATATGCGGAATTGATATGCGAGAACATGTAACATTATGGAAAATCATGAAGAACAACGCGCCATTAATGCTGGCAAATTTATTAATATCAATCTGAGTTCAACATTTGAACACTTATAGATGTGTCAATCGCAAGTCTATATAACAAAATAAACTACAAGTTGAATATTATTGCAAGTAATAACACTTGTAAGACAGTATATCGTGCATTAAGCGTAATTCGTAACGCCATACATCTCCTTGATTTTTTTAACCCAAGAAAGAACTTGCGCTCTCGGTCTTAACAGTCTGGTCGAATATGACTGTGACTGGCAAGCTGATCAGTTTGACATGTAATGCCGTTGTTTGGTTTAGTGCCCAAGTTCTTTATTGAGTTTGGCTCTATAACCAAACAACGGCAGTATTATGCCACGATATATCACGATCAATACAAGCCTGCTTGATAACATATTCATGTGAACCTGGTATATTTAAACCAAAAATATATAATTTGAATTTAATCAATCTGTCTCACCAAAGCAAGGTACTATTTGACGAAACCCTATAATTTCGGCAAGACTTCTCGTAGCTTTCATAATTAACAATTCCAACAATTGGCATATTTCACCACTTTCAATTTCAATCATATTGCTTGTCACCTGTGAATTCCAACAACTGGTATATTTCACAACTTACCATTTCGTCCATGTTGCTCGCCTCTGGGTAAACGCTTGCTCTATATGCGTTATGTTGATCGAGTAACGCCTTCTGTTCAGTTGGCGAATACGCAGTACCATACGTACCACCGAGTGGGAGGAAAACCATCACGCAATAGAGCCAGAAAGCCATCATGGTTGGGAAAATTTTGCTGAACAGTCAGTGTGACGACGTGCTAGCAAATACGAAGTATCTTCACGAATGCTGAGATAGTCAGCTTGGAACATTGAACACTTTGAACACCAGACGGTGATCTAGAAAAGTACAGGTACAATATTCATTATCATCAATTCATACACCCTTATTCACAATGCTACAATATGATTGGTCGAGAATACATTAATGACCAACCTACAGTTGTGTGCAGAGGGCCTGCTAGACTCTTTCAGAAGCCAGCTCAGGAGAATTGTTGAATTTACATCATTTGATGGAGTGCCTCTACGCAAGTAGCGTCATTCCCATGGTAACACGATTTTACGGTGTTCAGATCTGACTATGACGTTGAAAGTTACACATTAGCCGTGTATATACGTATGTAACGACCAACACACCAACGACCTAATTCAGTTAACTGACCGTATCCAAACATCCTACGAAAGAAACAGCTATGATGAGTTACAAGTTGAACCGTATGGCATATGAAACATATCCATACTACCGTCCACAATATAAACTCCAAGCCTGTATGGAACAGACTGTTTTTACTACTACTACTACTACTAGTAGTAGTAGTAGTAGTAGCAGTAGTAGTAGTAGTACTAGTAGTAGGCTAGTAGTCGTAACGTTAGGCCAAACCACCACATACGCATACGATGGGGCTAGTACTGCTAGCCGTACTGAATTGTTTGTACCACAGTTTGACATTCGATTTTGCACAAGCAAATTGTCAAATTGCTCAAGTTTAAAGAACTATGAGCGATATCTAATGACTATTACGAGATCTACTAAATAATCCTCAATTCGAGATATTCAGAAAATCGAATATCGAAAATGTTAAAATGAAGAGATCTGCTCTGTGATATATTGATATCATCAAAACTGTTCAGTTGGAGAGATTTGGTTATTAAGTATACTATTCATCTTTTGAAAATTGTTAATAAAAAAGCTACAAATTTCTACATTTAATGGCAGTTCTACATTTGTCAAATACGAGTAAATTATAAACCTTACCACAACCATCATCGACTAGTTTGCAATAGGCTGAATATAAAGGTAGAAGAGAAGGTTTGAAATATTGTGTATTATATTTAACCTCAAGAGGGTTCATTTTAAAATTCTTATGATCACATTATCCTACGGCTCTCACATTATAACTTGGTGTTAAAGTAGGAATGTAATGATTGGTGGGTAATAATGAACAGACCAACCAATAAAGAACTACACGGTTAGAGTGATGAGTCATAACATACCGCTCAGCATGCGATGATTTTATATAGTTCAGTATACGATGATTTATACTGCAGGTAACGTACCTAGTTCAATATGCGATGATGTTAAGCTGTACCTAACGTGCCTAGTTCAGCATACGGTGGTTTTTATACTGTAGCTAACGTTCCTAGTTCAATAAGCGATGATATTATACTGTAGCTAACGTGCTTAAATATCGTGCAAAGTCACGAGCTATTGAGATCCAAATCCACTTTTCTTCTGCATTTTAAATATTAAATTAATAAGTATATATTATAGTATATGAGCGCGAGTGGTTATAAGGTATTACTTAGGGAGATCAAGTTTGCCCGAACCACGATAGTTTGAATCAAATGCAAAAATGTAGAGTAAGATGTGAGTAGCACATGTGGCTCTTTCGTCGGATATTGAGAGATATTGTGGCTCTGTGCCCTCTGCTTTGTGACTCCTTTTGTTGCCCGACAAAACCCGCTTTTTAGGTGTGTGTGTGGAATCGTTTTTGTGTGTGGTACCAGCATGTTGCATATTTTGTGGCTCTTTTCTGATTTGCATATTTTGTGCCTTGTTTTTCGGCAACGTTTGAGTTATTTTATTATTTTTCTTATACGATAAGGATACGGTTCGGTATGTTGCTTACACTAACTTGTTTTTGATGAATTGTTATGTTTTGACATAAGATATATGCACTTCGTTTGAATAATAGAGGCTGTTTCTCTGATTTGCACACAGACCCGTTCTTTATCGTAAAAGTAATATAAAAAATAAAAAATAAATATATAGGACGCACGATGCTTGCCGGGGACAAAGTATAGGACGCACAATGCATGCCGGAAGAAAATCAATAAATGTCAATGTTCTTCAATTTTTAAGAAAATCAGCCAAGAAAACGTCCTATTTTCCCCCGGCAAGCTTTGTGCGTCCTATATATTCCTGTCATTTTCGTTTACGATAAAGATACGGGTCTGTGTGTTGGTGTTGGCTATGGGCTGAAAGAATTGCACTATTCAAGTTTCAACTTGTTTTAAAAAAATGTTTAGGAAATGAATACTACTACGGTACCTGGTATATGCAGCCAGCGGAATGGAATTATGTCGCAATGCTTTGACAGACATGACATATGAGCAAATGCATGATATTGGGGAGGGGGAGCTGGCCTTGAAAATAGGTCGAAATAGTTCGATCGATAGACTGTGTATATGAATAAAGCGTAATTCAGAGCTGAACTGATGCGATATTCATTTGCAAACTATGGTTCTTTCTTTCCCAGCTCTCCCGCACAATCCTTCCTAACGTAATGTGGTTGTACCATTCATAGTTTTTATTAATTAGCCCGTCTTATTGTCTGAGTTAAAACTCTTTAACGCATTAAGATCGAGTAATTGATTAGGAATTTTATTTGATGTCGAATACCTTAAGTTAGTATTTAGTACATATATTACATAATATTATTTCATATAAATTTATCCACACAAGAAAAGTGGTTACACCATCCTGCTTACCATAGGGTCCTATGCATGACAAATAGTGAAGCATGCATGAACACTACAGTGTAGGGTTTGAAATAAGTACAGAACAAGTGTACTTACAACAGTTTTGGCACACTAACCCTCCAATACAATTCGGACAGTGATTTCCGAAGTTATAGGCCTATTGAGTCAATCCATTATAGTTACCCCTGATAACAAATTAAGTCAACTTGGAAAAAGAGAAATGAGCCACTTTTTTTAAAGACCCTATAATTTTCGTGATATGAAATAACAAACGGGAAGATAAAATGTCAGGTAAATTTTAAGGGAATAAATATACAAGCCATCACGGCAAACTAGAAATGACACAAAACCTGCGATATCGCATGGTATAGACGTTATTCGCGCGGTTTACAAATTACACCTTTATAAAATCTTCTTTACACATTATTGACACACTCAGACCAGGGATCTCGTTACATGTTCCTTTTCCCACTGTTCACACTGTTCAATTCTGGCCTTCTACAAAGTTACTAAGTGTAACATCCAAATCGATATAGACTTGTATTTTCACGAAAGCATACATACGAAGCTTAAGGCTAAGAAACCAAACGTATTTCAAGATAAGGCTATTCTAGGTTTAAGTAATTTGTTTAGCCTTAAAATATGCTTAGCCTAACCTACTGCTCAAAAATTAACTAATTAATTTTGTTTCATATAGGCATTACTGCATAGGCATACTGGCTTATAGGCCCAGCCAGGCTAAACTAAGACGTCAGTGACCAAGCAAACAATTACGTGCACGGCTTAGCCTTAGCAACTTCGGTTAGGGTGGGGGGGGTGTGGTATTAAAACCATTAAAAAGAATAACAAATATGGGTATTTGGCCCTTAAAAGTTTACTGGAGTAAATAATATGGCTTTGAAATGAATGAATAGAATAAATATAGGATTCTAGGATCCTTCAATTTCACTGGTACTCTTAAATTCTTGAGTAAATCCTATGAATTTTACAAGCAACTAAAAGTATAACAAGTGGGTACTTGTCCCTTTCGAGTACAGGGACTCTTTTTGAACTCAAGAATAAATCATATTAGTTCAGATTCAAATAGGCATTTATCAGTCCATTGTTGTACCTGTAGAGCTAGTGCTGAATCACACACCTTTAAAAAAATCATTTGACGGAAAAAGAATAACCATTGTTTTGTCTGTCATCCAGACTATTAATCTTAATGTGATATTAATTAATATTTTTAAGCATTAAGGGAATTACGAACTGTATGTTGAGGTAGAATGCGAATGTTTGTGGAATGAGTCTAGACACGCCGTGCTTCTGTTACGAATTACGTCACATTTGTTAATTGTCCAAATTGATAGATTGGTCCAAAATATCATATATAAATAGTTATGGTAACAGGCCTACGTGGGCGCCAATCGAAGGCGAAGGGAGCAGCGCTGTGGTTAGCTCCTCAACTCCGCCCTCCCCAACCGTTTTTGTGGAAAAGAATGTAACACGAACTATACCATACTTTCTATCGTCTGTTATTTCTTGTAATTTAATATACCACCAAGTATAACAACGTTCGAAACGTTTCAGAATTCATTAATAGAGATATTTCCACGTGCTTCAGCGCAGTCGTCATTTTCTTTTATTTGCTAATCCTTGCGTATTTCCAGTCATACGTTTACAGGTTCGGCTGCGGGGGGGGGGTGAGGCGACGCCAAGTAAATGGGCACACGGCCTGAGTCTGACCTTCTGGGTCGTTTTTATTTTATTAAAAACCAGGATAAAATATACATATAATATATACATTACGAGCTTAATATGATTACATATACAAACACACCTTTTTGTGAACGGCGGAGTTTTTGATAGAAATAATAATTAACAAATATTTCATCAGGTCATATTCACCCGCATATTCCTCTATCATGGTTTGAAACATCAATTGGCGATTGACTCAATATATAACAATTATGGTTTGATTCGGGTAGATGATACCGATAACTTTCTACTAGGCTTGGACTTTCTTAGATTACATACGAAATTATTGTTGTACGTTGCTGAATACGCTGGGCAATGAAACCAATTAATTAATATACTCTTTGTCCAGAAAGAAGCATTCTCTCTTAAGGATAGATTAACATGGGTAATGTGATAAAATAATAAACACTTCAACTTACGGAACTTCAAAAGCAGTAACGAAGTATCTGGTTTTGCACGGGAATCAACAACGGTGTCGGACTGGAAGACGAGTCGGTACCACTGGCATATAGTAAGGCTTTGAATGAGCAAACTACAGAGGAATTGCCTCTAACTACGGCTTTCACAAGCCCACAAGAGTAAATACATACTGGGTACTGGTCACGCAGACGTATATACAGGGCACGCAGACGTGTAACCCTCACATGCTATGAGACTATGAAATCCCATATATCGACGTGAACCGGTGAGTTCCATCTCCCTTGGTCACGCCCTGGAAACTCACTAAGGACAATCTCGAATCGACCAGTACCGGTATGCTAACCATACGACCTTCACATAATCTATATTAGGTATGGGTTCAGGATCGAATAATTGCGACCCTGTTCAATTTTCGGAAATCCACGCAAAGTATGTTTGACCCGTCCTTTTTCCGTACTAGAACAATCGGTGAACAATATGGGGAATCTGATGTTTCAATTACACCTGAATCTAACATATTCTTTATTTCCTGCTCGACAGCTATCTGTGTACGGATATGGTTTGCTTCTAACTGCCGATTCAGTACTCAATGGCAAAGTATATTCAATCAAGTTTGTTACACCGGGAATGTCAGTCAAGACGTTCTTGAATTCTGATAACAGCTGTAATATCTTTTTTTTTCCCTTCACTCAACCTTGGATTAACATTTACATCATTTGCATCCTATTTTGATAGGAGTGGAGGCAACTCAACGCTGACGCTCAATTTTATCTACGTCATCATCTGCAATTACACAAGAACCTATGTGTTCTAGCACATCTCAACAGAAGCAACTTCGCATTCCATGTCTCCCGTGCGGTCATAATATTTCTTTAACAAATTTGCATGGAAAGTCTTATGATAGGATATGACCCTTTCCATTGCATTGTTAGCTTATTTGTATCGGTGGGTAACAATACCTTAAACTTTCTGGCTCGTGTTCTAGCGTCATAATACTTCTTATATCTAGTCGAGGATTTTGCCAATTCTTTCTGAGCCATTTGACAAGTTTCTTCCAATCTCTCTTTCAAGTCTACAACATACTGATACCTATTCTTAATTTCCTCCTCTTCAACCTCTCCTGTCCACAGTTCTATTAGAATGTCCATATGGCCCAGCACCGAGCTGCCATACAACAACTCGAACGGCGAGAACGCTAAATATTCATGAGGGACCTCTCTGTAAGCGAACATGGCTGGTAAAAACCGGTCCCAGTCCCTAGGTCGTTCCGATGACATTCTCTTCAACATTTTATTTAATGTGCCATTGAACTTCTTCCGTTGCACATCGGATGGTACGGTGTGGTTGTTAATTGTTTGATCTGTAACAACCAAGTCCAGATGTAAATTGGCTACCCATGTCTGTCAGTATTTCCTTCCCTTTACCCAACTCTGGTATATATTTCCAGCAGGGTTTCTGCTACCCGTTCCAGGGAACCGGGTGGAATAATCTACAAGGGTAAGTATGTATCTATTTCCACGATCCGATACAGGAGAAAGTGGTTCAACCAAGTCAATCGCGACCCTATAGAACGGGGTGAGTAGTAGGGGGGCGAGTGCACTTTCTGCGACAAATGCTAGGGGGTCAAACCAGGTACTTTCACAGCTACATTCAATCTATGATAGCCAGTGGATAAATGTTTTACCGCCTAGATTCGATCATCAATAGTTGGTAAAACAGCGAATATACCGCTTAGATTAACCAATAGTAGCTAAATCGCCCAGATAAGCATTTTTTCTATTCCCCAAAGACCCGGCTAATAACCCCAAATTCCAGCTATATCCAAAAGCTCTCAAACGTTGCCCCACCCATAAACAAGTGAATATAAAACTTAGATTCGATGAGATGGCAATAACGAATATACCGCTTCTGGGAGAAAATTTTCAATTGAAGAATAAAAATTGATATTCTTATATCTTATAACAAACATGGCTGAGAAATTTTATGAATATTTGGGTCTCTCATCAACAGAAATCAATCATGAATTGTTTACGGAAGAAAACAATATATTGTATTTGAATATTAACGGGATTACCAGGATCTACTTTTAAAATTTTAGGATATGTTAAGGGACTTCTTTTATAAATCTTTTCAAATACACTTGCAACTTGTACAGCAGTTTTATCAGGTTATGGTTCAGCTTCCTTATATCTAGATGCAAAATCAACTACAGTTAATGCATATTTATATGTTTTCTTACCTACTGTATCATGTGGTAAAAATAATAGATCTGCCTGATGCATAACATTTGTACTTGTACTCGGAACTATAAGTACTTGTTGGTCTTGGAATATATTTTGGTCCAGTTTTATAAATTTGCCACATTGCTTGTTTGGATAACCATTCTCTTGTCTTAACTTCTGATATTTTTTGTAGCAGCAGCTAATTTTTTCACGGCACTTTCACCTTTCCAATACCCCTTAGGAGAGTAGTATGTAGCTTTAAATTTTCTGTCCAATCTGTCTGTTCGCTGCCCTCTGGACAAGCAAGTAGAACAAGTTTGTTCGTAGAACAACAAAAACAAACAACTATATATTAATAATATTATGTTTAAATAATTCATAACTAATAACACCGACAGCACCCTACAACTTCACCAGTTTTTTTTATTCTCACTCGGATGATAACAATCACTGAGCTTTGGTTCACTTCTCAAACCCATATCCTGCGGATAGTATCGAGTACCAGTTAATATATAATATTTCTGCATAGCAGCATCTATGTCATCAAATGTTTTCTGAGCATGTGCTTCTTTTTTTAGCGCTTGATTAATCATATCTAAATGTTCCATTCTTTCTTCTGTCCATTTCTGTCTTTCTTGAATTAACTGTTCTAATGCAACATCATGCCTCTTTCTTTCAGCTGCCATATAATGAGGATCTTGCTTGTCACCTATGACTTTTCTACCTCCACAGGAGGTAGACAGGCAGACAAGTTTTGTTCTTTCTTGGACAACCGAATTAAAAAACCACCAATGGTGATTGCTCCAAGGGAGCAAGCTGCTAAATATAAATAGAATATTTGGTTCATTTGGTTTATTTGGTTCGTTGAACAGTTTGTTCATTTTGTTCGTTGAACCACCAATTCTGCCCTTTTTCCTATTATATTCCGCTAATTTTTTACCTGCTGCAACTCTATTAGGGTTTTTATTCTTTGTTACTTTCAACACAGTTGATGTCTCTGCTGCCTCCTGCCTGCCCCCTTGGGGGCAAGAGGCAACACAGTTGGCGTCTCCATCGTTTGTTGCATCTATATCAGTATAGCTTATATATTATTATTTTTAAAGGAAATATGTTTTGCAGTTATAAGTCCAGCTGTAATTGGAGCTAATAACATGCCATAT
>JAODAG010102423.1:0-15685 GCA_027574785.1 Orphnurgus asper
GGATTTTGAACTATTAACCGATCACATGCCCTTTTATCAAGCGGGTTTGAAGGATAGGCTCAGTTTCGAATTAACCTGTAATTATTACGGTAGAGTTATTGTTAGTACGGATACAGATGCAAGTTACACCATTAGTTGTATCTTTCTAGAATACGAGAAAGTAACTAATGGAGAGTTGGCAATAATGGTTAGAAATCAATATCAAGGTAAGCTTGCAATTCTATACGATAGATGTTTACGTGAGAGTAAAAAGGTATTGAATAAAAAGGATACAACTTGGAATATTAACTTGAACACACAAGCAAAATCTAGGAAGGGTATACTAAAGATAATATGAAGACCCAGCTGACGACGGTGGCGGTGGAGATTACAAAAGAGATACATGAATGTAATATAATCCCAAATAAAAAAGACTACAATTACCGTAGAAGGTGTACCGAATCAATTGTACGCCCAAGGATTGTTGAGATATCAACATTGGGACGAAATTAATAAACATATAGCCGACAGTAAATTAGAACACAGCCGTGGTATCGTTAAAGAGTTAGCTAATTAGGCTAAACCTTTCAAATGTGAAACTCGAGGATTATTTGTAAGACCAATATGCTTTGTGGTTGGATATGAGAAGTAGTGATGATAATAAAAAACCATGGTAGTGGTCGTAGGATAGAAAATACATCAGATGGTATTACTATTCAAATGGAAAGAGAAGCCGAAACATCTGGAGCGTTGAATTGTTACATTTATACTATTATGGATGCACAGCTGAATATTGAAGAAGGTAGATATAAATCTTCACACTATTAATCTGTCGACTTTGTCGACAAAGTTAATGAAATTATATATTTGTATATATATAACTGGTCAAGAAACTTGACGGTAGTGGCCACTAGTGAAAATGTTTCCCAAGTATACGCATTGTGCATTGACATGTGGTCAAATTGGTTGTGGTAAAACCGAGTTCATTTTAGATTTGTTAGAAAATGAGTACAAGCATATTTTGGAATATGTCGTCATCGTTTGTCCGACTATAAAGTATAACGATGCATATAAAAGCAGAAGCGGGATTTGGCACGATGAAGACGTGCATATTGCCTGTCTGTCCTCTGGGCAGACAAGCGAAACAATTCAGCTTTATTATCACGTTTTCAAGGGTTATAAAACTCTATTCATAATAGATGATTGGGCGGCAACAAAAGATATACCACGGAGAAGTCATAAAAATAATAAATGTATTATTTCTGAATTAACATTTTCAGGTAGGATTTCCAAACAGAGATTTTATCACAAAAGTATAATAGCGTAATGAAAGACTTCAGAGAACAAACAAAATAGCCGTGTTTATTTTATTGTAAAGATCGCGATTCTATTGAAAATTGTTTAAGAGTTTAAGAATGTCATACCTTCAAAGGAAACCAGACAAGAAATAAATGAAGCATTAAAAGAAAAAAAGCTAATATTAAAAACAGATCAACTTCCTGTCATCGTGCTAGCATGATGACAAGTCACTTGATGACAATTTGCTCGGTAACTTGATAAGTACTTGATAGGTAACTTGATAACAACTTTATAGGTACTTGATAAGTATTTGATAGGTAACTTGATAACAACTTGATAGGTACTTGATAAGTACTTGATAGGTAACTTGACAAGTACTTGATAGGTAAATTGATAGGTACTTGATAGGTAACTTGATAGAACTTGATAGATAACTTGATAGGTACTTGATAGTAACTTGACAACATATAAATGTTAATATATTTATATTATATAAAGTTGAATAAAATGCTGATGTTTGTGGCCACTATCAACTTTATATATTTTCCATTTTAATTTATTATATTAAGTTTCAGTATATTATCAACTTAATTCTATTTACATATATACCGATATAATAAATATAACTTTTTTCTCCAGATCTCTACCACAGTTGTTGCATAATTGTGGTTCTGATCTTGTCCCAACACCACATTTTTTACATGGCATGGAAGGGTGTTGAGTTTTTTTCGAACAATTAAGTGTCTCGTACAATAATTTTTTCTACAGGGTATACCACAACGATGTTTCCTAACTCGTTGCCAAACGCATTTAAATTCCAATCTAGATCTATTTGTGACAATGTCACCCAAAATTTGTTTTAATATAGTATTTGTCTATTAATGAGAGACCTATATGTTCGTAACATTTTCTATCCATGTTTATTATACATACGTATATACATTTTTATTCTTCAATTGAAAATCCCCTCCCAAAAAAGCGGTATATTCTTTATTACCACTCTTTCAGGGAGATTTGGCTACTACTACTTTAGTAGTATATCTAAGCGGTATTCGCTGTTTTACCAAGTATTGTTGATCGAATCTAGGCGGTAAAACATTTATCCACTGGCTATCATAGATTGGATCTAGCTGTGAAAGTACCTGGTTATCCCCCTAGCATTTGTCTCAGAAAGTGCAGCCGTCCTCCCTACTACTAACGGAGATAACCCACCGAATAGCTGCTGGAATTGTGGAAAAGTCGTGAATTGTAAGCGGGATTGCCCCACAAAACAATATACATCGACAAAGTCTAGTGAGAGGAAAACACAAATCTTTCGGGCGAGAGGGTCAACGCTCGGCATGAGTCATAGAAAGGCCCATATTTGTGTCCGTCCGTCCGTGCTGGTATACATTTCAGAAAGAGAGATGGTATTTACCTGAATTTGACGATAGAAGACTTATTAGTCCCTTGCTTGGTAGATACGGGTATTTGGTAGATACTTGGTAGATATGTCAGTGATTAGTGAAGATCTTTTATGTAACCTGCCGCAGGAAGAAAGACTGGCAACAAGAAAAGTTTATACTAGACACGGATGCGAGTCAGTTCGCTGTGGGAGCAGTTTTGTCACAGCAGCAAGGGGGAGTTGAACGAGCGATTGCATACTTTAGTAAGACTTGGCAAACCAGAACGAAAATATTGCGTGACGAGGAAAGAGCTACTGGCAATGGTCATGGCCGTGAAGCACTTCCACCACTACCTCTATGGGGCAAAATTTGGTTGATAGGAATGATAAGATGGTTGATAGGGTTCCGTAATCCAGAGGGTCAGACTGCACGATGGCTAGAGACCCTAGGGAATTACAATTTTGATATACAACACAGACCTAGAAGGGTACACGGAAATGCCGATGCGCTTTCTAGAATACCTTGTGGAAAATGTGAAAGGGAGGAGATTAAAGAAAAACAAGCTATTTACAGGAGTCAGACCAGCGCAGATGGATTTCAAAGCTGTTGTCGTAACCAAGAAGTACCCAGTTAGGTGGTGTGCAATGTCATAAATGTTACTAAAGACACAAATTACGAGGCTGCCGAAGGCGACGATATATCGACGCAGGATCCGGCACCAACATGGCCGGAAGGATTGTCAGGAGAGAAGCTACGAGAGTTACAATATGGGGATGTGCGTAAAATGTCGAGGTGGAAAGAGGAAGGAAAACGTCCATCCTGGGAAGAAGTATCAGGCAGCAGTCGCACACTACACTTCAATGGATAAGTATGTACATATCCGAAGGTGTATTGTACCGAATGTTCGAATCTGAAGACGGAGCAACATTCAAAGCTCAAATGATTGTTCCCGAAGGGTGGAAGCGCCTTATGTGGGACCTAGCTCACTCACATCCAGTATCCGGACACTTCATGAACAGGAAAACTATCCGTCGAATTCGAGAATGATAATATTGGAGTGGATATCGGAAAGATGTGGAGCGGTGGTGCAAGCAGTGCGACCTTTGCCAGTCTAGAAAGGGACCGAAACTCAAAAGAAAGTGAAGACTAAAGAAGTACAACACTGGTGAGCCACTACAACGCCTTGGGGTCGATATCATGGCCCCCTGCCTGTTACAGAGAATGGCAACAAATACATCCTCGTCATTGCTGATTACTGCTCTAAGTGGACAGAGGCGGTGGCAATGCAAAACCAGGGCGCTAGAAGCGTTGCTAAAATGTTGGTGAAACACTTCATATTCCGTTGGGGAATTCCAGGAGAACTCCACTCCGACCAGGGAAGACAATTTGAAGCATCGCTCTTCAAAGGCGTGTGTCAGTTGTTGGGGGAACTTAAAACCACTCCCTATCACCCGCAGTCGGACGGAATGGTTGAGCGATTCAACCGGACACTTGAAGCGATGTTAAGAATTTAATTCCCTTGTCATCCTCAACTAAGGTTGACCACTCGTTACCGAAGACCGCCTCAGAGAAGATCATGTTTTCTTCAATTCAGTTCAGTTTAGTCCATTGTTACGAAAGATCCTGACGAATTCAAGGCGACGTTACAAATTTGATGAATTATTTAAAGAGGCAATTGTTTCTAGCTATAATCTAAAACGTGGATGGTTATAGTTTTGTTGGTAATAGAGTTTGGGGTAAAATGTTTATGATAGCTTAATTTGTCTGTTAGTAGGCCTATATTCTTTGAATGCACTCTCCAGAAGATAGGGATCATTTCCATACAGCAAAATGTTGTATAAGGTCGGAACGGTAGTATCCTACAGTTTTAGTCGAATCCTATATCTGCACGTAAGGTTTGGGCGAAAATGAGAATTTTGAAGGTCGCAAAACTTGACCAGTTGGAAAACTGGCAAGAGTAAGATATCAGAAATTCTGTGCCCTACAAAGATTTTACGAAAAAAATAAAGGCCTTCCAAAATAATGAGGGCCTGCGCAAGGCCTGGGAGGTGTCATTTCCGGCGATCTTTCGGCGTATTTTTAGCCAAAAAAATTATACGTGCCAACATTGCTGTATGCAGCGGAGGGAGCAGGGGCAGCCCCCAGTAAACTATTGTAAATTGTAAATTTTATTAAGTGTAAAATTAATGAGATATCAAAATAAAGATTGTCAGATGTAGCTTCAAGGCCCGGGAAGTGCCATTTCTGGCATGTGGGTTCATGTCAGCAACGAAGCTTGTACGTTAAAATGGTTAGGGAAATGGTCGAACTTCAAATTGATGGGCACACTATTGGCGAAAACATCCATTCAGAAGCAATTTCCCCTTTCCATCCCCGAGTCCATTTTCTCTGGCAAATAACTAAAAGCTTCCCAAAATCGGATTTTGGGCATGTTCTTTACGTTGTAATATAAGTAGCTTTGGCTTAGCCAATAGGCCTATGTTATCTCTTGGTTGTCTTATTAAAAATATGGAATATTCGTTTGATCTCCCCCTCCCCCCCCCGAACATAGTATGTTGAGAAATAATCGAGAGCATGGATTAATAGCATTCTCTCATTTGGATTTAGGTTTCCTGGTTTGTGTCATCCAACGTAGTGCAAAAACCATCGTGTTCCCGTTCCAAATTTGGGAATTGTGAGAACTAATGGATACCGTATGTTACGGGTCTGTGTTTTATGGTTTAGTGAGGCCTGTGTTTATATTTCTGGTCTGCGTTGTATAGCTAATAAAATATGTTTAATAGTTCCGGGTCTGTATTACATTGCTGGTGGTGTCTGTTTTATAAATCCCGGTTTGTTCTATTGCAGGGTCTCTTTTATAGTTCCGGTCTGTGTTTTATAGCTACGGAGGCCTGTATCTCAGTCATAGTGTGTTATTACTAGTGAAGTGTGTTTAATTGTACTTGGTCTGTAATCTTATAGCTAGTGTGCATGGTCTGTGCTTTTATTCCGATCTGTATTTTCCTTGGAATCTGTGTTTTATAGCTAGTGGGATCTGTGTATTATAATTCTGGGTCTATGGTCTTCATTTCAACGTCTTTCCTATTTTCTCGTTTCTGTCTAGCACTGAAAAAGTAAAGGCTTTATCGATGGTATTGCACTGTGCCGATATTAGCCATGCTGCGAAGGAGTGGAAACTACACAGTAAATGGACTGAACTTCTCATGCAAGAATTCTTCAGACAGGTTGGTGATTAATATCAGAACATATACGGTAACTCATAACTATATTCATGTTAATTTTCATGTGTTGCAACGTCGTGACATTATAGGGCCTATGGAAAGTATATTCCAATTTCAAAGGAGCTTGCTATTGACATGCTTCATTTCAATTAAATTAAATCCGGAGCAAGTATTTCGTTTACGTCTATTCCGATAAGTCCTTAATAACTATAAAGTTGCTTATCCAATTAATTAAAATCACATACCCGATGTAAATACATAAGCAATTACTACTGATGTCGTGTTTAGCAAGGATTATGTGTCATACATTAAAAACGCAAGACGACAAAACTTTATTCGAGTGGCATGTGCATGTTACTGGTCTGAGCAATGGTAATACAGACATCAAAACCAGAGAAAAGAACGTGATGGTGCGGACCACCGGAAGCCCTAAGTTGGAGTGAATGGAGCCTTATGGTGCACAACTGGTAGACCCTCATTAACCAATTAATACAGGGTGTTCTCTTTTCTATTGTGATAAGTAAATATGGCCAAATCGTGTTAATGTTTTACCGGATTACAATTTTATTCTCTTCACAGGGTGACAGGGAGAGAGATCTAGGCATTGCAATTTCCCCCCTGTGCGACAGAAACACAACTCTGATCGCTGAATCTCAAATTGGTAATATACCTACGGTTCCTAGAGGTTGTTAGTTATTACATTATACACCATCGATTCACATCGTACATCGACTTGCACATATTACGAATATTAATGGCGAGGTAAACGCTGTTACATGAGTATGTTAAGCATAATAGTATGCTAATCTAACATGAGATGGAGTGGGGAGGTTTTGCGTTCATCGTGTGCCAGCCGTTGTATCCTTCAAAATGATATTTTTTGTTTGTCCTATCCATCCTCTTCCTCTCTAAACGATGCACAATTAGAGATGTACGAACAGTAAATAATACCCACATGTATTATACCTTCAGGGCAATTATTTGTTTTATGAATTCTGCAGACTTATGGGGAAGAATCTCTACAGGGCCCACCAATTAGCAGTTTGGGGTGGGGTATAAGGGGAGGTATTCCGTCCCCTGGTAGAAAGCACACGTTACCATCGAACATTCTGAATTCTGAATGTTGCTTACATGCAATAATGTGCCATGTAATAGGTAGGACCCACCAGACCACGGGGGCAATAGTACATATTTTCCATCTGTGGTGGGCAGTATTTCTCCAAAACTTGGGATAATCTAGTAGTGGAGTAAAGTCTTTTTCTGAGATTTAGTCCACTTAAATGAACGAAAACACAAAGCATTTCTATATTCAGACAAATATCGATTGTGCATGTTGAAAACACTACATGCAAGAAATGACTGGTGCCCTTTCTGCTCGTGACACGTATGCTTAGGATTGAACCTGAAGAGAGGGGGAAGAACTACCATTTCACCAGGCCAGGATTTAACCTGGAGAGGTGACATTCCCTCTCTCCGCCCCCCCCCCTACATTCCTACGCCTAATGGTATAATAACTGAATTATCGGGGTAGGTGTGCAAGCAAAGGTAAGCGACATACTGTTTTCTTGCTTCGAAAACATAACGAGAAGACTCCAATAACAACATTTGAATTCCATACTGAAAACTGGAATTACACTTCGATACCTAGGCTGTTATGCGTAGCCCTTTCCATCTGATAGGCATGGAATAGATTATCTAACTTAAAGCCCCTCTCTGTTACAATTACATATTAACATTGCTGTCAGATGGTACCACCGAAGCAGAAGCCAATCTGGCATCCATTGTGTTTGTTCACCAGGGTTTATAGATTTTATCGTTGAGCCGAGCCTTCAGGTATGCGGCGATATGATCGATCAAATCCTTGAGGACGAGTTGAACTCTACCTCTTCAACACCCGACGAGGCCATCGTTTCTAACAAGAGGAATTCAATACCGCTAACTAGACCCAGCTCAGCACCTAGGTCATCGAGTGTGCCCGCCCCAACCAACCACGAGGTAAATAACAATACAATGCAATACGTTCTCAAATAAAAGGAAACTAGGACGGGAGAACTCGAGTTTATTAACTTCACAGAGTTTCTGTGGAGAGAACAATTTTTGGAGGGTGTCTGGCAGAAATTGAGAGGTGGGGCCCTGATGTAGGCACACTGAACATTTAATTCGTCATACAATCGTCATTTGTTTAAACTCTGCAACATTTATATGAACACTAATCGCAGTACATTTTTAAGAGGAAGGAAAAAACTTCTCCGGATAGCATGAACTGGTCAGATTGCTTCTCGGACATTTGGCTAAGATCATGTTAGTATCTATGTTGTTAATCACGCCAGAGTCAGTTAATGGCGGGCTGTCCTCCATGAGCTTACACAATACACTTGCCAAATTATTTCCACGAGTTAACAGTCCTATCGATTGGGGCTGTAGAGTGAATCACTTTAGTGCGATTGTGCCGATTTGCTGAAAAAGCACTATAGTTAATCCACATTCACGCCTCCAATTTATAATGGTGACTTATTATTACAGTCGTCCGAGAGTCGTCCTCCCTCTAGCCCAGGCCGGCTCAGTATGGGACGGAGTAACACTCTCCCAGCAAAGTGTAGTAGATGCTGGACACAGAATCTCGGCCGAAACAAAAGTAAATGGAGAGAGATAGCAGCCACAGGTAGGTTATTGTAAAGGAATGCTGTAATGAAGAACTTTATAATAAACTGTACAATAAGACAAACGATGGCGTAGGAAGGTTGTGAAACTGTCACTGTGGAGGAACAAGGACGACCGTTCTCCACACATTTACCTTGGTAGGAAATGTGCTGCAACTATTTAACAACTTTTCAATTAGACTTAGTCTAAGCCTATGATTCTTCCTCTTATATAAAGTGGTGAGGGTTAAAACTGATACCCCGTCCCTCCCGTGTAAAAAAGGGGAGGCCCCGGCACTATGCCAGTGGAAGGAACCACCACAGCAAATAGTCCGTCCATAGTGGTCACGGTGAATTGTCTTGATAAATCAAAGATTCGGAACATAATAAGGATCCTTTATTAACTATCTGTATCTTTAGATAAAGTACAAAGGAACTTGAGAATGTAGAGCACAATGAACTTAATCGGCATATTCATGGTCATATATTGCATCAAGCATATTGCTTTCAACACTTGGTTGAAGTTGTATGCATAGCTGTTCTTTCCAAACTTAGTTATATAAGTTTGCAAGTTAGGCCTGTCTTCGTAACTGAGAAAACAAAATTAACAAATGTCAATGAAGGCAGTCGACATAATTCTTAGACCCTTTACAGTTCAAATACAAAATGAAGGCAGTCGATGGAGTTCAAATCAAATTCTACACAGAGCTACTAGGAAGGCATTACCTCGTTATCAATGATTTCAACATTACGAAGGTTTAGTGTCCAGATATAATAGGGACCGAAATACCCAAGGCCCCAAAGCCACAGTACCAAAACAGACATCAGTCTACCGACATCAGTCTACCACCTTGGAGAAATTGCCTATCAAGAGCATCCTTGGAACTGACACTATTAGGCACTTGAACCGAATAAGGCAGAAAATTCCACTCATACAACCGAATCAGGCATACCATTCCACTCATACAACTGAATCAGGCATACTATTCCACTCATACAACTGAATTATGCAGACTATTCAACTCATCTAACTAATCAACACATTCTCTGCGAGAAGAAATTATTCATAGCATCTAACCTAACATCACCCCTCCTGCAGCTTGAAACATTGACCTCTAGTTCCGAACTTGACACTTGGAAGAATGGAACAAATTATCTAAACCACGAACACATATAGAACACCACAAAGTCATCTAAGCTCAAGAGAAGTTAGATCTAGTAGCCCTTCTCTGAACTTTTCCTATAACATTTGAATGAATGACCTTACACTTGCCAACATTAAAGAGCATTTGCCAATTATCTGACCATTGTAAAATCATACAAAGATCACCTTGGACACCCCTGACATCTTCGTCAGTGGAATAATACTCTGTTGACACATCAGCAAATTTCTTACCAGAAAAGCTTATTGAATCATCTATATCAGTAATCTAAGCAAGAAATAACAATGTACCAAACACTGAACCATGCAGCACCCAAGACAGCAGCCCAAGCAGAAGTGCAGCAGCCACTAACAACTACTCTCTGATTTCTGTCAGATAAACCACCTGAATCCAGTCCAGAAGACAACAAGACATTTCTTGTCATATTTCAAGCCAAGAAGCTTCCCATAAACAACATCATTCAGACAGGTTCACAGTGACAAATATGTAGAGGCTATATCTTTCAGATGTTCACAAGTAAAAGCTGTATAAAACTAGTTATTCCAAATATCAGAAATCCCAACTGTCACAAGAAATAGGGTCATGAAGCTAACGCTATATTTCACCTTACATTCATATAACATATGAACTAACTTTTACTGCCCGTTGAAATTCACAGCCATAGACTTTGGTGGACAATACAGTCCAAAGTTGCCCTTGTTTTTAACCACAATAAAACCTCTCTAGAGATCCAAGACCGACTTCCTGCCATTGCTACTTGGATATTTCCTCCAAGGAATGACCGAGATAGCAATCCCATGAATCCACAGCCCTTTGATCCTGGAGCATATCTGACCAATCATTAGCCTTGAGAAATTTGAAAATACCCTCCAGAACAAAATTTGGAACGAGATCAGTATTACTCTTAGTTACAGAGTACATCAAACCCTATCATATTATGATCGCTAGAACCAATTTTACCAAACCGTTGAACATCTAGATCAAGAATATGGTTTCCTCTAGTGGAAAAGAAACATGTTGGTACAAAAAGAATCTTCGATGAGGCCAAAGAACTCGCAACATTTTCTACCACTAACCCCTCGGACTAACATCCTTTATTCCTAACTCATGGACCGAATACCACAAAAAAGAGGACTGGGTTTGGATGGTCCGTTTAGGTGATCTGAGGGAAGATGATACTCACGTGATACTATGTTGTTTATTTGGATACAACAGTCATGCACATGATTTTAACGTAGTTAAATGATTTTGTGTAAGCTGACAATTCTGTAAATACTAGTTCAATGAAATGTCAATGGAGGAGATCAGATAACGGAAACAAAGCAGAAACATCTAAAAATGGGAAATTTAAATAAACTTTCTTGTGAAATTTCTAGAGAATTCTACCAGGGGGAATTTGTTATGCCAATGTTAGGGTTTGAAGATATATCCATCCCTAAGAATTTGTATATGGTTCGTAATATTAGCCCACATAAAATGGGACCGTGAGCAGTGTGTGGAGTAGCAATATAATAATGTACATGCAGAAATTTGTTTGCTTTTGTCACCAATGTTTTGGGGGATATTAAATACCAAGTCAACATCGATGTAATATTTGGGCATATATTTTTCTAAGCTGCTTGAAATCAAAATAAAGTTGATAAAGACTTTTCATTCTGCCATAAATGTAAGTTACCTCAATCTTGATGTTTTCAGAGGTAACAGGAACCCTGGTTTTCGAGCATATCACTGAAGAGCCGCCAGACTTTAAAGAGATTCAAGAGGAGCATACATGCGAATCACAACAGGCTTCCATTGACCACCGCAATAAGCCAGAGCACAACACTGCCAATGGAGACATGAATAAGGCAATGAGCAAGGAAAACGTTGATTAGACAGAGGGACAAGCTAGTAGAGGGGGATGACATACAGTAGCAAAGGGAGACAAGCTAGCAGATGGGGGACAAGCAAGTTGATTGATTGCAGTGTTAGTAGAAGGGGGACAAGCTAGTAGAATGGAAACGAGCTAGCAACATGGGAACAAGCTAACAATGTAGCAAGCTAGTAGAATGGGGATAAGCTAGAGAATGGAGACAAGCTAGTAGAATGGGACAAGCTAGTAGAATGGGACAAGCTAGTAGAAGAGAGACAAGCTAGTAGAAGAGAGACAAGCTAATAGAAGGGAGACAAGCTAATAGAAGGGAGACAAGCTGGTAGAAGGTAGACCAAGTTAATAAAGGGAGACCAGCTATAGGGGGGGGGGGAGCTAGTAGAAGGGGTTCAAGCTAGTAAGAGCCAATCAGGCAGTAGGGGGAGGAGCTCGTAGCAGGGGACAAGCTCGGAGGTAGACAAGCTAGTAGAAGGTTAGTAGGACACGCTGGTAGGACAGATTAATAGAAGGGGAAATGCTAAAAAGGGACAATCTAGTAGAATGGGACAAGCTAGTAGCATGGGGACAAGCTAGAGAATGGAGACAGGCCAGTAGAATAAGGATGTGTCATTAGAATTGGGCAGGCTAGTAGAAGGGGACCTGTTAGTTGAACAGGACAAGCTAGAAGAATGGGGAGTCTACCAGAAGAGTAGAAGCTAGTAGAATGGGGACATGCTAGTAGAATGGGGACATTCTAGCAGCACATGGATAAGCTAGAGAATGGAGACAAGGTAGTAGAATGGGGATATTTGCCAGTAGAATGGGGACATACTAGTAGAATGGAGACATTCTAGTAGAATGGGGACATTCTAGTAGAATGGGGACATGTTAGTAGCATTGGACATGTTAGTAGTACATGACAAGCTAGTAGAATGGGGATAGTCTAGCAGAAGGAGACAAGCTAGTTGTATGGGGACAAGCTAGCAGCACAGGGACAAGCTAGAGAATGGAGACAAGGTAGTAGAATGGGGATATGCCAGTAGAATTGGGACATGCTAGTAGAATGGGGACATGTTAGTAGAATTGGACAAGCTGGTAGAAGGGGGACAAGCTAGTAGCATGAGGACAAGCTAGTCAAATGGAGACAGGCTAGTAGAGGGGGAAGAGCTAGCAGAAGGAGAATGGCACAGGCTAGAAGTGAGACCAGCTAATAGAAGGTAGGCATGCCACAAAGTTATTTGTGAGAATCCAACCAGCAAGTAGGACAACGGGATACATAGCTGCTGAATGTACACCAAATTATCGCAGGAGGGGAGATCATAGGTGAAGTTACAAATGAGGATTAAGCAACATTAAGTGAGAAATTTGTTTTTGTGACCAAGGGAAGAACTGGATGTAAAATGACCACTTATGCAGTGCTATCATGAACACTTTACTACTTTACTACCAAAACACTTTATTTCTTGTTCGATGCTAAGGGTTTTAACATATCAAATAGCTTATACTGTGGAATACATTGCCTGTGATGGAAAATAACGACAGTTCTAGAGTAGATCTATCCAACATCCAAGGTTATACCCCCAGTGTGATTAGTTGATAATATTACATGGTTACACACATGCAGCTAGAATTTAGTAGTGGTGCATGGTGCAGGGAATTAAATAACCAGGATGTCATGCTTATCATATATGCACCTTATACACACCTCATGGATGGGATACCAAATTCAAAACTGAACAATCAACTACCTACCTCTCAAACTTATGAAAGGCTTTCAAAGTCAATTAAATTTCAAATGCAGTTGAGTATTCTGGGTAATATCATCTAGTTTTCCAGGGTTAGTTGACTGCACTGCCAACAATTCCCTTGTTCTTTAATAAATGATTGGTGACCGCATTCCAACCCTGTCCGTACAAATAATTGAAGACAGGGTTTAACATACATGGTAACAAAACCCTGACCTTCCAGATCATAGAAGACAGGGTTTAACCTACATGATACTAAAACCATGCCCTTACAGATATGGAAGACAGGGTTTAACATACATGGTAATAAAACCCTGCCCTTGCAGATAATGGATGGCAGGGTTAAACATGCATGGTAACAAAACTCTTTTCCTTACAGATAATGGAAGACATGGTTTAACCTACAGGACACTAAAACCCTGTTCTTACAGATAATGGAAGTCAGTCACGGATGTAAGACTGTATGGTCAAATTGATACTATGTATGGCCTATAGACCTGTGTAAATGAACTCGATTTGAACGCAATTACCCTGCATTAATACTAGCAGTTTTAAGGTATACATATTTGGCAATTCTTTTGACAGAAATTGACTATACTTGGAAAACTAACTGTAGAAATTTGTATGTTGAATAAAATATTTCCCTAAAGTAACAGCAGCAATTTGAAATGATGTAACATGGTAACGTGTATGTAACCATGTATATTGTTCTTACTGATAGCTTGCTTATGTTATGCCATGTTATACATTACAATATTACAGATAGAACAAGTCAGTACATAGTAAACTTTGAATATAAATGAGCAGATAGCTAACATGTTGCTTACACAGTTCTTATGTTTATGTAGCATGAAAAGTTTGAAACCACGGTTCAGTCCGGTATCTGTTCAGAATGGTTCAGGTAAGATGCTTTGGTTATTAGTCAATATATTACTTGCATGTCATGCAACCCATGTCTTCTTTTGAGCTCTTTATCTCTTCACCTTTGACACATTCAGCTCACCAGTATTACATCAAATTATTTATAATGGTGATCGATTGTAAATATGAGTTAATAATAAAGTGGTTTCTTTCTACTCCATTATGTCCTCTATTTCTTCTGGTTCCATTTGGACACAGCTTTTGCAAGTTTTGTCAAGCAGTTGTTCAAAGATAATATGAAGTAACAAATTATCCGGGTGATCAATATCTGAGGCACATATCTCATTGCAGTTATTAAAATAAAATGAAACTTATTCAAAGTGAAACCTTTAGGTTTATTCTTGGGAAGAGCAATCAGGTCCTTCTACTTGCCAAATTCTGGATTCTTAGCTTTGTGTAAGTAATTGTGTTTATAGCTCAACAAACTGTTTTTTCATGACTTGAAGTTGGACAGAAAGTTGTTCATGACCAACTCCAAAACCATGGGAAACGGTGTTCATACAACACACAGGGAAATGTGGTGTTCATCAACACACAGGGAATGTGGTGTTCATACAACACACAGAGAATTTGGTGTTCATACAACAGTCAAATGTGGTGTTCATACAGCACACATGGGAATGTTGTGTTCATACAACACATGAGGCAATATACAGTTCATACAACACACAGTGAATGTGGTGTTCACACAACACACAGGGGAACATGGTATTCATATAGCACATAGGGAAATGTGGTGTTCATACAACACACTGGGGAATAAGGTGTTCAACCAATATACAGGATGTACAAGATTACTGTTATCATAACTCTGCCATTGTTATAATCATACCACCAGCGTTCGATTTTGAATGGTTTGAACATTTTGCATAGCAATTTTGTAACTGTACACTATCTAAGCAGAGTGGTACCATTGGTTGGTGCGCAGTGTAATTTCTGCGTAAAAGAAAAATTTTGGCTAAAAATACCCACTAGATCGCAGGAAAAGACCTTCCTGCTTATATTAAGTGGGAGCCGGGCGATTTTTACCCCACGCCTTGTTCGTGCGATAGTATTCCAACAATTTCTGTATTTAGTGCTCTCAAAAACACTCTTGAATGATGGTTGGTAAACTTTAATAAATCAACTTCATTGACTGCAGCAGTGTTTGGCGGATTTTTTTTACTGAAGAACTACGACAACAGGCCTTCAGATAAATTTTAAAAACAAGTCGTCACTTGGCGAGCATGATTAAAAATCTACTCTGTAAAATTTACTCACCAATTTCTTAAGCCTTGTATAACGTTATGCATTGGCAACAACAGAGAAGTGTATCTATACCCACATTAGGCCTAGCTATTGCTAGAAGTATAGTATAAAGCTATTGCTAGAAGTATAGTATAAAGCTATTGCTTGAAGTATAGTATAACGTTAGGCTAGGCTTCAGATAACGTTAGGCAATTTAATAAAAATAGTGTTGGGCCGATATTTGTTCCGACCATGGG
>JAODAG010102644.1:0-11193 GCA_027574785.1 Orphnurgus asper
AAGATAGATTGCGATAGATTGGAAAATTAGAAGGAAGGGTCGACAGCGCACAAAGAAGATGAAATCGGAAGCAGCATTTTCATGTAAGCTCGAGAAACAGGCGTTACCCAGTCATTTGTTGCTTATTTTGGTTTTCAACTTACATAATCTCTGTCGGGTCCACCACTGGGCTTCCTTATAGGTTGGTAATATTTGAGGGTGTCTGGTCATTTTGGACCAGAGATCTGTTGTACCACACTTTGGCATTCCAAGCAGATAAAAGTAAGGGAGGCAGGAGAGTGTGTCCCCGTCCCAATACCAACAAGGGTTCTTTAGATTTGGAAGAAACGTTGATGGGATAGTATCGAAAACCTATAAACGCAAACAATAAAGATTTGTGTTAATGTAGTTTGAGAAGGGCATGTTTGTGGCGGATACTGTATGGCCATGTCTGGGTAATGATAGAGGGTAGACCAGGGTAATAGAGGGTAGACCAGGGTAATAGAGGGTAGACCATGGTAATAGATGGTAGACCAGGGTAATAGAGGGCAGGCCAGGGAAAGAAGAAAGGGACAACAAGAAAAGTATTAAATGAAAACAACATGAACAATGTAACTTTAGGTATAGCTATATAGTCTATACGATTCTTAGAGAAGGTTCTCCAAAGGAACAGTGGCACCGATGCGACTCCATGTCATCATGAAATCAATTGCTTGCGAGAATTAATTTATGAATGAATCAACGCGGTCGATTGCTAGATAGCACAAAACAAAATAAAGGCTCGTACGATTTTCAGTTACATTCACGCGAATGACAAGAATGATATTGCGATTTTTAAGGTGACATGACTCTGGAGCTTTCGTCAGGCACATGGTTCAGGAACAAAGCTTCTTTAAATTTTCGAGACACCAGGGTTAATTGCTAAACTCGGGAGCTGCCGTATTTGTCTAACAAATTATATGTAACAATTGGGTGTCCAACATATGATGTCTAACCCATGATTTCTAGCACAAGATGTCCTAGCCCTACCAGAGATTGAATTTTTGTTTGGCACTACATAATTTGTTGAGGGTTTTAGACATGAAATGGCACACATTGTTTTAGTCGTGTATAAGTAACTGCTAAGGAGCTAGACTTATTTTGATTAAAAAAATGACTATAGTGCGTGGATCTGCGGCGTCGTTTTAAACTTGTTTCAAGTCCCCTCTTGTGCACCTCAAGTAAAAAACACTGATATTTCAAAAACTGAACAAGAACATTATAGATTGTTATTCAGGAGGGTAAAATATTCATCTGTAACTTGTTAAAACTCAAATCTTCTTTAATTTAAATATACCGACATGCCACTTTAGCAGACTTACGTGTTTCGATATAAGGATATCGATATACCGACATGTACATAAACCTACTTAACAGAGCTATGGCCTAATCAATATCACTTCATAACCAATAACACTTCACAAAAATACATCAGTGAGGCAGTACAGTGTCGGTTTTCTTCATGGCGAGATGGGGACGCTTTGGACGTGGTGCAAGACGGGTCTACTCGCCCCGGGAAGGATTCAGGCTGGTTTAGAAAACATACCCGTACATAAAACAGATGGATAGGCGGGATGGAGTAACATGAAAACACCAGTCGACGCAAGACGGCACTGGGTGCGCGTAGTATGAGCTCTTATGGCATATAATTGGGGCCACAGGCAAGGGAAAGTTCCTGAAACTCTGCAATTTTCGATGCTAACGTGAAGCTAGAGAAAATATCATCAACCGAAGAAATCGCTGATAACATTTATGTATGGCTTCATCCAATAGTTTCAATGTTAATTGAACAATGACAATGGTAAAAAAGTTAACATTTGTGCACTTTTTAAAGGAAGTGTAGCAAGCTATTATTTCAGCACTACCGTAGTTCACTTCTCTTTGGACTGTGCTACGGTACTGTTTATTTCTTTTCACTTGCATCTCTTAATAAGCCCTTCTTAGTCATCCCTACAGCAAAATGCAACACCCTTATACATCACTAATAAACTTTATCAACTAGGCAAATCTACTATGATTATTTCAATTGTAATCATTGTTTCTACCAAGTGACTCCTAATTCTTTTTTATTACCTAGTGTTATGGGGTTGCTTTACCGTTGCATACCGGTATTCATTATTACTATATTATGACACTATACATTATATTAGTACACGCCATGACGTCATCATCTACTAACACCGTCGCTGTGAACCTACGCTATCACCGTAGCTCATCCAGTCAGCGGTTTACATATGGCCGTTGGGTTAAGTCATTTCCTCTCACCTCGTCATAATTATGTTATACCATTCTACCTTTGTATATTTTGTGGAAGTTAACGTTTATTGAAGACCTGTCCTGTCAGACGTTCACCTTCAGCAACTTCGTTAAAAACTGTATCCAGTAAAGTGCGCATTATTGATGGATCTACTAAGCTATATCCTATGAAGTGGACCCAACTGATCTTACATCTATTGTTAATCAACTTGATGAACTCTCGTTGTGTTCTTCGTTTTCCGCGCCTTACCTCCGTTGAAGACGCGACTCGACTACAACCACCAAACTTCATCGACGGCCGCCCAGTTTATAGATGAGGAATTTATGTTTATCTGGCGCCTTAAGACTCACATTGTATATTATATTGTTCATTAAACTGTATTGTTTTCATTTATTATTGAACTTGTTACATGAGTAGATTGTAGAAGATAGAAATATTATTATATACCATACTCAGTCCTCGTCCATCTTTTGCGTCAACACGTTCAGAAACTCTTTCTGCAGGAATACGAATTCGTTATATGCCTATTCCATAACACTAGGCAGGCCTTCGGTTACCTCTCAGTTTATACTGTTAAGTGTATTACTTAATGTATTTCCTTGATTTGTTGCGTCAACCCATTAATTTCTGTGACATTTCCCTGATTCTTGGGTTCTCCTCACTAAATACCCGCTATGTGTTACAATGTTTGCTTGGGAAAACGCACTACTAATTCAACCTTGGTTTATTACTTAGCTAGGGCTTGAGCAGGCCCCATACAGATTCACATGTAGTGAAATACCGTATATCATTTGTTTAAATGTTATTCAGCATGGCCATACTCCCATTATGGTTATATGTTACGTTGTTGCTCAGTTAACTTAAAACTTTTCAGTATGTGTCCTACTCGAGGATCTGTCTGCATGGCAAAGTCGATTACCATGACAGCAGCCCTGGCAGTGGGGAGTACATGTTTACAAGCATGCGCGTGGTATTAGTAGCCCATAAGTATATTTAGCTGATTTGCCCATATCAACCTATGGAAACCTTGATTATTAACTTTACGGATTTCTTCTTATTAGATAGTAAAGTATGCAGTACAGTATGCCCCTACAACTTCTAGGTTAATGTTATGATGTCTCTTTAGTTACATTTGAATGATAATTACTAGAAACCCTAAGTGTATATACCGCATTTACTATTACTGTATATAATTATTACTCTGTGTATTCTCTGTCTGGGTAACTCTCTCCGGGCAACAAATGGTTCTAAACAGTTATTATTTAGTCTAAGTTGAAGGGACTGTGAGGTGATTTAGTTCAAATTGCTAGATCTGCTGGATTGTGTTTTTTTTTAGTTCTAGTTTGGTTTTCAGAACTACAGTTAGTAAGTATTAATTGTTGGCATTCAGGTGAATATTTTTTCACATAGTTTTTAAAGCCATAAAAATGGTGTACTACTTTGCTTTATTTATTGATCGTAAGCAATTTGCTCCTGCATCACCTGATATGCCCTTTAAGAGGCTAAATCCTATTGTATTATATTATTACATTCTTCTTATTCTTATTATTTACTCCATTATATGTATATAGTTGTTTAGGCTAATTAGGTTAATTTATTTAGTTGGTGGATTCACTCGCTCAATGCTGCCAGCATGAGAACATCAACCAAGCAAGCCAGAAGTTTTGTACTCACTAGAAGTATTAACTGTTTGGTTCATTTGGTACGATTCAGCCATATGGGGACTATGAGGGACTAGATTTCCACGGAGGGCCTATCACTGAGGGACTATTTCCGTTGATGGACCATTTTCGTTAAGGGACTATCGTACCTCGGTTGGACTCCACTCCGTGGGAATATTGCCACTGAGGGAGAATGCAGTGCCGTAAGGTATGGCTACCAACGTTGAGGCTACCTGTCGCCGGGTCTATTCCGTGACCATGTTGGATTGAGGGACCATGTGCTAGTGCCACCGTGGTGTAGTTACAATTACGGTTGTCAGGGTCAGAGATCATGATGGTTTCTCTGTTTATTATTAATTCATATTATTAAATGTATGCCTTCTTCATTTGCTTGCTAATTGCTATTGTTGGTGATGCATAGTCAGCCAAGTAATAGGTGAATATTATATGCTATTCAACCCACAACCATGCATGCTTTGAATTGTTTATTTTATGTATGTTTGTCTATACATAGCATTATTAGTAAACACCCGACCCCCGCTGCTCCTTGATCGAAGGTGTCTTGAGATTAGTTGTTACAGAAACATACTGAAAGTAATATCGCAAGGCATCTTGATCATATGACATTCCAACGCATTATATCCGTAAATCCGTGGAAATGAGATATCTAACCCATGTTCAGGTACAGAACAAACGGCGTATCATAATAGGTCTCGGTAATTCCCCTTCTCGCATGTCACCCATGTGTTAACTGTAGCGTAACTATAATAGGCCTACACATCGACTGTGCAACATGATATTTACACAATGTCATTAACCAAAAGGTGTTGTGCATACAACGAAATGCAAATCTACCAGCGTTGTGCATAAATTGTTGTGGTGCGGTAATTGGCAATAGTTTTGATAATGCATTGGCCTATTGAACTAAGTTTGGAATATATACCGTATAGCCTATATGTATAGCCTATATATATAGCCTATATATAGCCTATAAATATAGCCTATAAATATAGCCTATAAATATAGCCTATATAACCTATATATAGCCTATATAAGCTATATATAGCCTATATAGCATATATAGCCTATATATAGCATATATAGCCTATATAGCCTATATATAGCCTATATAGCCTATATATAGCCTATATATAGCCTATATATATAGCTTATATAGCATATATAGCCTATATAGGCTATATATCGGCTATATATAGCCTATATATAGCCTATATATAGCCTATATATAGCCTATATATAGCCTAAATATATAGCCTATATATATCAAGGAATCAAATAAAACAAAGATGTTACAAGGGGCTACTGAGGATAGCCTATATATGTATAGCCTATATATAGTTCAGTTGTTACGTTATACGTGAAAAAAACTCTTTGAGGAAGAAGAGGAAGTGAACTGGACCAACAACAGAACTGTCATTCAAGGAATCAAATCAACAAAAGACGGGATTAAAACCGATCGATCGATCGATACTGTTGCGTCTCCTTCTAAATAACAACTCCCTGTTCGAACATTGCAAACCGACGATAGGGGAATATAATGGGCCTAAAGGGGACGTGTCAAGTCTTGATGAACGATTTCCATTTGTGGGTTGTCCTGAATATCAAGAACAACGGGATCCACCAAGATGGATATGCATTACCGAGCGGACCCCTGGCGAGGCCGAATGAAGCCGGAATATCCGACGTATAACGGGAGGGCGTCCTATCATGAAGCACGACTACCGATGAAAAGCGGTCACGGGGTGAAAGCGCCCTAATATGATGGATCTACGCCCTGGCAAGACTACATATTGTTCAGTTTGAATTGATCGTCGAATTGAACTGGTGGAATGAGAGGACTAAGGCGTTGCAGCTCGCCGCCGGTCTGAGGGGCCAAACTCAGGCAGTGCTCGCTGACCTCGCAGAAGGAAAGAGGCGACAGTTTCAGCCACTGGTAGAAGGCCTTGAACAGAGGTTCGGGAGGGCTAACCAGACGGATTTATTTCGTACTCTTTAGGAATAGGATAAGAAAACCGAGAGAGCAACCCCGAATTGGCTCACGACGTCCAACGTCTCCTGTCCCGGGCCTACCCAAGGCGTCTATCGACATGAAGGAAATTTTGGCAAAAGAAGTATTCATTGATGCAATTGGGGACAGTGACAGCAGATGGAAGATATACCAGGCAAGGCTGAAGAACTTGGAAGAGGCAGTGTCCATCGCTGCTGAATTAAAGAGAAGCATTCACCTTGGCCGAACAAAAGAAGGGGAACCAGAAACGAATATTAGTGAGGGCGCTCTCTGAGATAAAGAATGTGGAAGCCATGAAAACTGACGATAACGGTCCCATTGCGAAAGATGACCTTTCGGCCGTAATAAAGAAAGGGTTCGAAGATCTCACTAAGCATATGACCATCCTCCTAAGGAAGGACATGCAGAGAGTGCCTTATGTGGAAGCACAGATGGTCCGAAGTTGGTCAAATTGTGGAATTGTGGAGAAATAGGCCACTTTAGGGGACGTTGCCCCAATCCGAGTCAAGAGGAGTCCTCGGTGGATAGAGTGAAGATACAGGGAAACGAACAGAAGTCAGCGTCGTAGGGCGGAGGTCGACTTATCCACAAGATAAGCCCATAAAGTCATCGCTTTCGTGGAGTCGATTGTGGTATGTTGGTGCAAAAGGGTTGTATGTAGGGGGCGAGCTGGAAGGTGTGCAAGTGAGATTCCTTGTCGACACCGGGGCTGACCTTACTGTGATACGAACCGCGGTATATTTGCGAATGTGCGCTAGTAGAGATTGCAGTCTCGAGGCAGTTTCGCTGGATATGGCAGTAGCAGATGGCATGCAGACCACTGCCGTTCATTGGACGTGGGCTGTTCCAACTGAAAGTGGGTGAACTAGAAGTAGCGCACGCTTGGCTGAGATTGACATTGACATTGACGTAATTCTGGGTTACGACTTCCTACAGAAGTACAACCGCACCATTGACGCTGGGAAGGGGAGGATAACTATCGGTGACACACAGCGTGATACCACACTGGACGAGATTGGTGGTAGGAGGGTTGTGGTGGCGAATCCTGTGGTTATTTCCTCTGGCAGCGCGAAGATGGTGGCGACCAGGAACCCGGAAAGCACCGTGGACGCTGGGAAGGAGCAGTTAACCACTGGTGACACACAGCGAGATACCACAATGGACGAGATTGGTGGTAGGGGGTTGTGGTGGCGAATCCTGTGGTTTTTCCCTCTGGCAGCGCGAAGATGGTGGCGACCAGGAACCCGGAAAGCACCGTGGACGCTGGGAAGGAGCAGATAACTGCTGGGACACACGACGAGATACCACAATGGACTAAATTGGTGGTAGGGTGTTGTGGTGACGAAGACTGTGGTTATTCTCCCTGGCAGCGAGAAGCTGGTGGCGACGAGAATTCCCGGTGGATCTGGGCCATCTCGTCCTGTGATGGTGGAGTGTACACAGAGGTTCATGCAGCGGCACCATCTAATGGTCGCGAAGGTGCTGGTGGACCCCTCGAGGGAGGCAGTACCATGGAGGCTGATGAATCCATCGGATATGCCAGTTACACTCTACGAGGGTACAGTTGCGGGTAAATGCCACTCCGCGGATATCGTGGAAAGTGCTGACCCTATAACTGCCGTGCAGTGAACGAAGGACAACACGGGCCCCAAGGAAGTTGGAGGAGCATATATTGGCACTGGCGGAGAGGAGCTATGGCCATCTAAGTGATACAGAGGGCGTAAAGGTAACAAAACTACTGGCTGAGAATGCGGATTTGTTTGCACGATCAAGAGGACCTTGGGCGCACAGACTTGGTTCAACATACGATCGACACAGGGACCGCAAGACCAATACGCCAGGCGCCACGCAGACTCCCAATACACCGGAAAGGCGAGGCAGGGAAGGAAATAGAAAGAATGCTTGGAAATGACGTCATTGAACCTTCAGTAAGCGCTTGGGCGTCGCCCATAGTGCTCGTTAAGAAGAAGGACGGTTCGACGAGGTTCTGCGTAGATTACAGAAAACTCAATGACGTAACAGAAAAGGATTCCTACCCTCTGCCTCGAATAGATGACTCTTTGGATACGCTCGCTGGATCTCAGTGGTTCTGTACCCTGGACCTGGATAGTGGGTATTGGCAAGTTAAAGTACGGGAAAGTGATCGCCAAGGGGTTTGGAGCGAGTACTGAAGGGCCCACAATGGCAGACCTGCTGGTTGTATCTCGATGACGTCATTGTATATGGGGAATCATTTGACAAGACGCTGAACATGTGGAGCGAAGTTCTACAGAGACTGCGTGAGGCGAAGCTAAAACTCAACCCTCAGAAATGTCACCTATTTCAACGGGAGGTTAGCTCCCTAGGCCATATAGTTTCTAGAAGTGGAATCGCCTCAGACACTGAGAAAATTAAGTCAGTCGTCGAGAGGCAGACGCCGTGTACTGTAACAGATGTGCGTAGTTTTGTTGGCTTATGCTCCTACTACCGGCGGTTTGTGAAAGGATTTTCTCAAATATGCTCACCGTTATTCCGTCTGACTGGAAAGGGGAAGAAGTTCGTTTGGGACGACTGTCAATTGGAAGAAATTAAGAAATAATATAAGAATAAGAATAAAATAAGAAATTAAAACAAACACCTATATTAGCCTGCCCGGAAGAAAGGAGGATGTTTATGCTGGACACTGACGCTAGCGATTTTGGAATTAGGTCCGTTTTGTCACAGCAGAAGGAAGGATCAGGCCAGGAGACAGTCGTGGCGTATTTCAGTAAGACCCTATCAAAGGCGGAAAGAAGTTACTGCGTGACGCGAAAAGAGCTTTTGGCTGTGGTTTCGTCGGTGAAACATTTTCACCACTACTTGTAAGTTTGTTGTCCTGACCGACCATCGGGCCCTGCGATGGCGACTAACTTCAAGAACCCGAAGGGACAGCTAGCGAGATGGTTAGAGACGTTATCAACCAATCACTTTGAAATACAGCACAGGCCCGGTAGACATCATGGGAACGCAGACGCCATGTCAAGAATACCTTGTATGGAATATAGACATTGTGACAACTCGGAGGGGAAGGACGCAGGACGATGTGCGTGGGGAATAACAGGAGAAGCCCATGACCACGCTTGCCTTGGGTAAAACGGGCATTGGGTCGTCTAATGAAACCGAACCGGATACAGACAGCTGAGATGACGAGTCGCCTAAAACCACTACTCCGTGGTTTCATGTTGGTCCCACACCGAAATCAGGAACCTACAGATTAGTGACAAGGATATAGGACCGATTCTATTGTGGAAAGAGGTGCAAGAGGCGAGACCAGATTGGGTGCAGATAACTACCGGAAGTGCAGCTCTGAAGAATTCTTGGGGCCAGTGGGACCGATTGTGGAAATTAAAGGAGGGCGTGCTCTATCGGCGGTTTGAGTCGAATACTGGTGAATCTACATGGCTTCAACTTCTTGTGCCTCGGAAAATACGGGAACAAATATTGGACCAGGCTCACAACCACAGACTGCCAGGACACTTTATGGCAAAGAAAACACTAGGCCGAATACGGAGCCAGTTCTACTGGAGTGGTAACAGACGCGGTACTGAAAACTGGTGTAAAAGCTGTGATGCAACGCGGAAGATTGCCTGCTGTATGTAACAGACATTTTGGTCACAACAGAGAAATTCGAGAAATGAAACTCTAATTCCGTTATGCGGACTTCATATGATTCAGTTGGATTTGTGTGTTATTTTCTCCATGTTATGTTTTACATTGGACACTTTATCTTACTTTATCATTTTATTCATGTTATAATTGGAATTTGCATCGCCATTGTGGTAAGTGTTTAGTTTATTATTTGTTTGTTTGTGTTAAGAGGCGTAGCGTGAATTTGTTCAGTAGTCAGCAACAATGTTATTTTATTTTTGTACTAAACTGTGAGGGCACATTTTCGGGTCGAGAGAGTGTAGCAAAAACTAGTTGCTGTTCAGGCTGCACATTAAACATTAAGCTTTAGCAAGGGTCGCCATTTATAACATGGTATTCTTACTCCCTTCTCTTTATGTCAAGGCGTGACAAAGGCAGTCCGTTACTTTTATAAATTTATATTGTGGCCGTTGATATATATAGGTTTGTTTGCGACGGCGTATCACAGCTGTACTACGATGTTTTAGCCCTCTTCTTCCTCTTCTTCCTCAAGTGTTTCTTTTCACATATAACGTAACAACTGAACAATAACTTCAACTTAACAATGGTTTGATGCCTAACTGTGCACCGACACGTGACGACCACATTCGACATTTAATAAAAACGACTGGCCTATATTCTTTAATTTATTTACACCTCTCGTGCAAGGATAGCTTTGAAATGAACGGTAACATGTTGTAACAAAAACTAGGTAAGCTTTAGCCAGGGTCGCCATTTATAACATGGTATTCTTACTCCCTTCTCTTTATGTCAAGGCGTGACAAAATGTAGTCCGTTACTTTTATAAATTTATATTATGGCCGTTGATACGTAGGTTTGTTTGCGCTGACGTATGACAGCTGTCCTTCCTTCGACCGCTTTAGCGAGGTCGGTCAAGCAGAGTTCGGGGTCGTACTCCATTATCTTAATAGTAATATAAATAGTTTTTTTTTATGAAGACAGTGGGATTTCACGGCAGAATATTCGGGGTGTTGGTTAGAATTGACCTATCTGTAAGTCGTTCAGGCAAGTTTATTAAACGATGATTGGCTCGAGTAATTCAGGGGCGTTAACGGTTCCATACAGTTATTGTATTAGTGTGTTATATTTAGTTTTTGTATAAACGCCGAAGCGAACGCTAATTGGCTGTAGAAATTCAGGGGGCGTTAACGTCCCATATAGTCTGTTACAGTTAGGCTTGCTTTAAAAAGCACTGCATGAAAAAAACCCTCGGTCGGTCAAGCAGAGTTCGGGGTCGTACTACTACTAGAGTGTCCATTACTTAATAGTAATATAAATAGGTTTTTATGAAGACAGTGGGATTTCACTGCAGAATATTGGGAGTGTTGGTTAGAATTGACCTATCTGTAAGTCGTTCAGGCAAGTTTATTAAACGATGATTGGCTCGAGAAATTCAGGGGCGTTAACGTCCCATATAGTCTGTTACAGTTAGGCTTGCTTTAAAAAGCGCTGCACGAAAAAAGCCTGCACGTTCGGAAGGCGGGTCGTTCGGAAGGCGGGTCGTTCGGAAGGCGGGTCGTTCGGAAGGCGGGTCGTTCGGAAGGCGGGTCGTTCGGAAGGCG
>JAODAG010102974.1:0-15674 GCA_027574785.1 Orphnurgus asper
GAGCTATTAGTCTTAAAGTTTCTATTCATACCATAAGAGGGATTAAAAATCCTGGTGTTCCTTGGGGTACTAGATGTCTTAAACGGTTTTTAAAGGAAATATAGAAACCAAGGATGTTCACACTTAACCATAAGGGGATGGCTAGACTGTAAGTAAAGGAAACATGTCTAGTAAGGGTGAAGGCATAAGGGAATAATCCCATTAATTTAATAGATAATATAATCAGGAAAATAACTGTTAAGGTAGGAATCCATGGGGCAGCTTCCTTCTTTCTTTTTTGGAATAGAAGCTTTAAAGCTTCCAGTCGTATAGTAGTCCAGATGTAATGAATGTGCCCTTTGAAGAAGTTAGTTGGGAACAAAAAAATTAATCAGGAAATTGCTATAAAGGAAGAAATCAGTTGGAGAGGGAAGAAACCTAAACTGTCTGGGGAAAATTGACCAAAAAGTCTTTTTATCATATTCATTCTTTGGTCTTTCTATCTTTTATATTGGTTTCTTTGGTGTAAGTTTCTAAATCTTTCGAAAACCAGTTCTGTTTAACAGTTATTAAGATAATTAAAATTACTAAAAGTCAAGCTATGAAGAAATTAAATACAAACCAAGTTAGGTCTAGTTGTGGCATTCCTTAGAGAACATTAAGTTCATTGTCAGAGCAAGAGGCTGAAGCTTTATTTAAGCTATCTAAGGTTATTCATCTATGTTTTTAGTGATCCAAGTTTCAAATGTTTGGAATGGAACAGATTCTATAACTATTGGCATGAAACTGTGATTAGCCCCACATATTTCTGAACATTGACCGTAAAATAAACCAGTTCGGTTAAGAAGAAAAGAGGTTTGGTTGAGTCGCCCTGGGACTGCATCCATCTTTATACCCATGGATGGGACTGCTCAAGAGTGTAAAACATCTGCTGAAGTTATTAGGATTCGGATTGGATTTTGGAAAGGAAGAATTAAGCGATTATCTGTTTCTAGAAGTCGTGGTTGTCCTTCCTTCAAGTCTTCTGTGGGGATCATGTAAGAGTCAATTTCTATGTCATGGTAGTCTGTATATTCATAGGTCCAGTATCATTGATGCCCTATAGCCTTTATCGTGAGAAAAGGTTTGTTAACTTCATCCATTAGGTAAAGCAGTTGTAAAGAGGGAAATGCTATAAATATAAGAACAAAAGCTGGTACAATGGTTCATATTGTTTCTAGTTCTTGCCCTTCAAGAAAAAATCGGTTGGTGAAAGGGGAGGATAATAGAGATAACAAACCATAAAGAACTAGAATAGTAATTAGAACTAGAATAATTAAGGTATAATCATGGAAATATGTTAGTTCTTCCATTAGAGGGGAAGATGCATCTTGTAGGCCTAGTTGTGCTCAAGTTGCCATTTATCTTTGGAGAAGTTTAATACTGACTAAAAGATCTGTTCTATGTCTTCGTGATAAGGAAATCATTAGGGCTAGTCCTACTCTGGCTTCACACGCAGAAAATGTTAAAAGGAGTATAGAAAAATTCAAGGAGGAAAGACTTTTATGTATTTGGGATCAAGTGGATATTTTTAGAAAGAGAGAGATTAGTAGTAATTCTAGACAGAGTAATAGAGACAAAAGGTGAAGTCGTTTAATGACAACTCCAATAATACCAAGAAAAAATAAGGAGAAGAGAACAACAGGTAATATTTTCATCTGAAGACCTTAGAGTTATAACTAAGAATTTGAAGGTCGAAGCTTCATGTTTTTTAAACTAATCTTCTTACTTAATTGGTATAAAAGTGGTTGGGGTTTCTTCAAATGTATGATGGGAAGGAGGAAAACTATTATATTGTCATTCTAGAGAGGCTTCAGCGAATTGAGGAGGAATAATATTTCGTTGAGAGGCGAAAGCTTCCCAGATAATAAATAGGAAGAGTAAAGCCCCTATGAGAGAAATAAGAGAGCCTATTGAGGAGACAGTTTTTCATGTTGTATAGGCATCTGGGTAATCAGAATATCGTCGTGGCATACCTGCGAGTCCTAAAAAGTGTTGAGGGAAGAAGGTTAGATTCACTCCAATAAACATAATGAAGAATTGTATCTTCGATCATAGTGGATGAAGACTAGCCCCTGAGAATAAAGGAAATCAGTGAGTAAAACCAGCGAATATAGCGAATACAGCTCCCATAGATAAAACATAGTGAAAGTGGGCTACAACGTAATAAGTATCATGTAAAATAATATCTATAGAAGAATTAGCAAGAACAATACCAGTTAACCCTCCTACGGTGAATAAAAAAACAAAACCAAGAGCTCATAAGAGGGGTGTTTCTCAGACTATCTTTGACCCTTGTAGGGTAGCCATTCAGCTAAATACCTTAATTCCTGTTGGGACAGCTATAATCATGGTAGCCGCTGTAAAGTAGGCACGAGTGTCAACATCCATCCCTACTGTGAACATGTGGTGGGCTCAAACAAGAAATCCTAAAATTCCAATAGCTACCATAGCATAAACCATTCCTAAATAACCAAAAGGTTCTTGCTTTCCTCTATAATGAGCAATAACATGAGATATCATTCCGAAACCTGGTAAAATAAGAATATAAACCTCTGGATGTCCAAAAAATCAAAATAGATGTTGGAACAGGATAGGGTCTCCTCCCCCGGCTGGATCAAAGAATGTGGTATTAATGTTTCGATCTGTTAGTAACATTGTAATAGCTCCTGCTAAAACGGGGAGACTAAGAAGTAAAAGGATAGCAGTTATAAAAACAGATCATACAAACAGAGGTAATCGATCAAAGGTCACCCCAGGAGTTCGCATATTAATAACTGTAGTAATAAAGTTAATGGAAGCTAGAATTGAAGAGGCTCCTGCTAAGTGGAGAGAAAATATAGCTAAGTCTACAGAACCTCCTGCATGGGCTATTTTTCTTGATAGTGGGGGATATATTGTTCACCCAGTTCCAGCACCTCTTTCGACTCCAGCGGAAGCTAGGAGTAAGATGAAAGAGGGGGGAATAAGTCAAAAGCTCATATTGTTCATCCGAGGAAAAGCCATATCGGGAGCTCCTATCATTAAGGGAATAAGTCAATTTCCAAATCCTCCAATCATTATTGGCATAACCATAAAAAAGATCATAACTAGAGCGTGGGCAGTAACTATAACATTATAAACTTGGTCGTCTTGTAGGAGTGACCCTGGTTGTGCTAGTTCTGTTCGTATTATAACTCTCATGGCCGTTCCAACCATTCCTGCTCATGCTCCAAATAAAAGATAAAGGGTTCCAATGTCCTTGTGTTTGGTGGAAAAAAGTCAGCGGTTTAGTTTCATGTTTCTTAATAAACATATTTTTTGTTAAGAGGGGGGTCTTAACGTTTATTTTATTTTATTTTTTTGAGTGAGTTTTCAAGTGTAAACGAAATACTTCCGAAAATAGGGTAATGTGAGTTTGTTAGTTAAAACTTTTTATTTATTTTATCTTTTAATAAAAATTATTGAAGATTTTTTTCCGGTCCTTTCGTACTAGGAAAATAAATATAGAAGATAGAAGCTGACCTGACTCACGTCGGTCTGAACTCAGATCATGTAGGGTTTTAATGGACGAACAGTCCAACCATAAAAAGCTGCTACACCTTTTGGATACCCCAATCCAACATCGAGGTCGCAAACCTCCTCGTCAATATGAACTCTTAGAGGAGATGACGCTGTTATCCCTGCGGTAACTTTTTCCGATTACCAGAATGTCTGGTTCTTTAAGTTGTTAGTAAAGTGATTAGAAATCTTCTTTGTAACTGGAGGATTTTTATACTCCATGGTTGCCCCAACCAAAATTTACATTAAATTTATCTTCCTTTTTAAAAAGAATTAAGGTATATTTAATATTAATTAAAGCTCGACAGGGTCTTCTCGTCTATCTTTTTTATCCATGCTTCTTCACATGGGTAGAAGTTTAAAGGGTCAAAAAAGGAGACAGTTATAAAATGTTATGCCATTCATACAAGTCCCCATTTAAGAGACAAATGATTATGCTACCTTTGCACGGTCAGGATACCGCGGCCGTTGAGAAAAATCCACTGGGCAGGCAAGACCCCTCATGTATACGAGGAGCTATGTTTTTGGTAAACAGTCATTTTATTAATATTTGCCTAGTTCCTTCTTTTTTATTTTTCCTTATTTATCACCTTCTGAGTCGAAAAACTATAGATAAGCTAACTTGGTAATTAGATTTTTCTTGGTTGAAAGTTTATTTTTATCTTGATGATCAATAGAGATTTCTGTTTACTTGTCTTAACATTATAAAATTTTAAGTACTCTCAAGAAGAGGTTTGGATAATTTACATAAATTTTGAGGAAATATTAACTTGAGCTTTAACGCTTTCTTTTAGGTGGCAGCTTTTAGGCCTACTAAAGATTTAACCTTTATTTTTGTTTTTGTCCTTTCCTTCTTTTTTGGTTGTTCCCTTTTTGAAGAAAGAATTTATCTCCTTTCTTCTTTCCTTCCTTTCTATTTTCTTTTTTGTTTCTAGAAGATATCTTCTAAATAATGAGGAGGGAAAGCTTAAACTTTTTTCCTTAAAAACCAGGTATCATCTAGCGCGTTAAACATTTAATTTCTAACCTAAACTCTTTTTTCACTCTTGCAACAGTGATGACTTCCTTCTATAAAATAAAGGGGTCGAGGTTAGCTCTCTAGATTTCGGGTTTTGAGTATAAAACTCTTTTTAAACTTGTTAAGCCATAATACAAAAGGTAAGTAATTCTCCTTTTTTTTTCTTATTTTTAATATTATTTCAGTTTTCCCTTGAGGTACTATTGTTAGAGGTAAGAGGAGTTTATGAAAATGAGAGGAGTGACAAAAGTTAGATCTTCTTTATATGAATAAGGTAAAAATAGGAAAGAGAAGGAGACCCCAAATGATTAAAGGGGTTAATATTCTTATAATTTTATTAATTATTCTTTTTTCACATCTTCGGTTGGACAGGATTTTGAGGCTGTGCTGGGGAAATAGAGTAAGACTGGTGTTAAAAACCACTCGAAGATAGAAGTAAAGGCTAAGAAGTCTTCCTAATAAAAAAACAGGTAAAATGAGCATGTTTTTTTTAAGGATGAAAACTGTTAAGGGGATCAACTTTTTTAAGAAACCACCTAATGGGGGGAGTCCTCCTAGGGATAATAATGAGATTGAAAATAGAATAGAGGTTGTTGGGATAATTTTTGTCTTACCTAGAGATGATAAAAAAAATAAAGTTTTTTTGTGACACAATAAGAATATCATTGTTGTTTTTAAAAGGTAAAAGATAAATACGAGGAGAGAAATTTCTGGGATGAAAAATAGAGTACAGACTATTCATCCTAAATGTCTTATGGAAGAATAAGCTAAGATCTTTCGAATTCTTACTTGGTTAAGGCCTCCTCAACCGCCAACAATGACTGAAAGCAATGCGCAAAGAATAAGTAGTTCTGGAGGGAAACAGTGGCTTAAGGATAGTAAAAGAAACATAGGGGCTATCTTTTGTCAACATGCTATGATTATTCCTCTAAGAAATGATAGTCCTCTAATAACATCTGGAAATCAAAAGTGACAAGGGGCTAATCCAAGCTTTATTATCAGAGCTATAGATACAGAGAGATAACATATTGGGGAGGTTAATATTCCTTTAAGGTCCCATGATTTTTTTAATCATAGTCTTAATGTGGCACCATTTAATAATAATGCTGCCCTGAAAGCTTGAACAAGGAAATACTTTAGTGTTGCTTCTTTGCTTCGTGATTGTTCTCTAGATTTTAGCAATGGAATGATAGAGAGTGTTCTTAATTCTAGGCCTAGCCAAATAGGGAATCAGTGGTGAGAAAAAATAACTAAAAGGGTGCCTATAAAGAGTCTAGAAAATAGAAATAATATAATTAATCGTTTCATAGAACTTAAGAGGAGTTTAACCTCTTTTACTTGATTATCGGTCAGGTATTCCGGCTTGGATTAAGTCCTTATATATAAACATTAGATTAAAATTGGTGCTCTTTTTCTTAGAATTAAGAATGAAAGAGCTAAAGCGAAAATCCCTAGAGATAGAGGAAGGTAATTCTTCCAAGTTAACTGCATAAGTTGGTCATACCGAAAACGAGGGTATGAGGCTCGGACTCATAAAAATAAAAATACAAGGAGGATAGTCTTAAAGGCAATAATGAATCTTGATAAAACAGGAAAAGAAGAAAAGGGTCTGCTCCCTCCAAGAAACAATATAACTCTAAAAACTTTCATAAAAATAATTTTTGAATATTCTGCTATAAAAAATAAGGCAAAAGGTCCCCCTGCATATTCTACATTGTACCCTGATACTAATTCAGATTCTCCTTCTGTTAGATCAAAAGGAGCTCGGTTAGTTTCTGCCAATGTGGAAATAAATCACATGAATATTAAAGGTAAGTGAGGGATTCATATTCAACACAGTTCTTGTGTCGTAATAATTTCTTGGAGAGAGAATGAACCAGTCCACAATAGGATAGATAATAAAATAAGACCTATTCTAATTTCATAGGAAATTGTTTGTGCAACGGCCCGAATTCCTCCCAAGAGAGAATACTTAGATTTTGAGGCTCACCCCGAGCCTAAAAGGGCGTAAACGGCTAATCTAGATATTCCTATAACTAGGAGAAGGGAAAGATTAATTTTTAATGTGGATTGGGGGAGAGGAACTAAAGCCCATAAAATCAATGCTAACACTAAAAACAAAAAAGGGGAAAAAAAGAATAAATAGGGAGACGCGCTTGATGGCTTTAATGTTTCCTTGACAAAGAGCTTTAGAGCATCAGCAAAAGGTTGAAGAAGACCATAAGGTCCCACTACTTTAGGTCCCTTTCGAAATTGCATGTAACCTAGTACCTTACGTTCAACTAAAGTTAAAAAGGCCACGGCTAGAAGAATTGGAACAAGAAATAATAGAGCTTGGATAAGGAATAAGATAATGTCCATAACCTTAAAAAAGAATTGAACCTTTGATAGGGGAGCTTAGGTCCCCTGCATTACCATTTTGCTATTAAGGTTTACGTTACCTTGGGTTAGAACCAAGATCTTCTAATTGGAAGTTAGATATAATTATTTTACTAGTAATGTAGCGAAGAGTAGGCTATTCTCCTACATAAAAGGGTTTACAATCCTTTACTTTTTCAGTCATCTTGCTGAGAGGTTTTAGTTTATAAAAACGTTGGACTGTCAGACCGAAAAAACAGGTTAAATTCCTGTAAACCTTGTATTTATTTAGTAAAGGGGAGGATTTTAGCTCCCATTCTTGGAGTATGAGCCCAAAAGCTTAATTTAGCTTACTTTACGTCATTTATATAAATACAAAATATAGCTAGGTAGTAAGCAACTCTTTTACACAGAGTTAAGGTTTGTGCAATTCAGACTATTTTGAAAGTCTTAACTAATACTCTTAGTAACTTTTAATTTGCAATTAAATATGTATTCAACACTTTAAGACCCAAAGATTATAGGAATTTGACCTATATTTTAAGCTTTGAAGGCTCAAGGATTTGTTTATCCTAAATCTTCTGGTGGTTTTAGTTTATAAAAATACTTGCTTTGCAAGCAAGAGATCCAAGAAGTTTTGGATACCACAGTTTAAAAGAAGAATTGCACTTCTGATCACAGAGCCTAAGTCTATGGCATTACTAATTTTGCTATTTAAACCTGAGTTGAAAGGATTAAACCTTCATCCTTTTGGTTAACGGCCAAATGCTATAGTTCAGCTTCAACTCATTTTGTTATTGAAAGGTAGTTTAATGAAAAATTTGGGTCTTTGATTCCCTAGATGTAAGTTCGTCCCTTATTCTTTCAGAAACATAGGAGTTTCCTATATCTGTTGCCCCCAAAGCAACTATTTTTATAAACTAGTTTCTGAAAAGTTTTTATTTATATAAATATAAGCAAGACTAATATTTTTATTACACACAAATATAAAAGTTTAAAAAGTAACAATGCATTTATATAAATGCAAACAAAAATTGATAATATAAATTATCTGGTACCCCCAGGAGGCCCCAATACAATTGGAGGAGAAACAAGATCCTAAGGAGGAAGAGAATGGAAAAGACAACCCCTTGGGGGGGTCAAGGGGGGGTGAGAAGCAAGGAGAACAAGTTATAAGAAAGAGTCTAACTTCCTTCATCAATTTACAAGACTGATTGTTTTTCCTAAACTTTTATAACACTATTACTAGGCTTTTAACCTAGGTTTAAGGCTTGAAAAGCCTTCGTTTTTCTAAACTACAATAGTTGTTAACCAGGTACACCTTCCGGTACACCTACTGTGTTACGACTTTTCTCTTCGATTGATGAGAGTGACGGGCGATGTGTGCGCTTTTTAGAGCTTTTTTCATATATTTCTTCTTTAACTTATATTACTATCGAATCCTTTTTCTTTTACTTTTTCATTTTAATTTCCTCTGTTAGAAAATAAAGTAGCTCATCTATTCCTAATCTATAAGCTGCACCTTGATCTGACGTTAGGGGATAATACCCTTAGGGCTCACTTTCTTATAGAGGTGAACTGACGACGATGGTATACAAGCTGATCTTTCTAAGATTAGTAAGGTATCTTGTGGGTTATCAATTTAATGACAAGCTCCTCCGAAAAGGTCTAAAAAACCGCCAAGTTCTTTAAGTTTTAGCTGTGTAGCCGTACTCCTCTGGTATCTAAGTTTTACTGAGTGGTATAGTGGGGTATCTAATCCCAGTTTATTTCCACTCTTTTCAGGTGGGCTTTTTCGTTATATTCTAGGTTTATTAAGCTTATTACTGCTGGTTTTAGGTTTTAAAACGAGAAAAATTTTTCAGCCTTCCTTTCTTTAACCGGTATTTTTAACTAGGGGTTAACGTGTAACCGCGGTTGCTGGCACGTTATAGACCACCCCTTTTTTCTTTGTCTATTTCCTGATTTTTCAGATTTAATAAGATTAAGCACTGCAGTTCGCAAGTTTTGGTAGGTTAGGTAAATACTTATCCTTTTTAGATATATTAAGGTTATAACTTTTTTCTTGCTGGTACGTCTTTGGCTTGCATGTGGCAGACAAAAGAGAGCTAAGTTTAAAGCTAGAACCAAGCTTTTTATTAAGAAAAGGAGTTTAACCTTTAATCTGGCATTTTCAACGCCAAGCTTTAGCTTTAAGCTATCTTAATCTTAACGAAGGAGAAGCTTTTTTTCTATAATAGATATTCTTGGAAAGCCCAGAATAAATATCATAAAGTAGAGTATAGAGGCTACTTGACCTATCAAGATAAATGGTTCTTCAACTGGTTGCTTTCCTATCCATGTTAGGATGAGAAAAGTAGCCACTAGCACCCAAAAAAAAATTTGTCTAAGAGGGCGAAACGAGGAGGCTTGGTTTGTAGAAATATGGAGAATAGGAACTAAGAATCAGACAAGAACGGCTGCTACTAGGGCTATAACACCTCCTAACTTTTTAGGAATTGATCGTAGAATAGCGTAGGCGAATAAAAAATATCACTCTGGTTGGATGTGTGTGGGGGTAACAAGAGGGTTGGCAGGAATGAAGTTTTCTGGATCTTTTAACATTGTAGGAGCTAGGAGGGCCAAAGTAAGAGTTCCTGCTATAAGAACCAAAAAACCTACTAAGTCCTTTGTTGAAAAATATACATGGAAAGGAACCTTATCGAAGTCTCTATTAATTCCTATCGGGTTTTTTGACCCTGTTTGATGAAGAAAGAGGAGATGGATTATTGATAGGGCTGCAATAACAAAGGGGAATAAAAAGTGGAAGGTAAAGAATCGGGTGAGGGTAGCTTTATCCACTGAGAAACCTCCTCAGACCCATTGGACTAGTTCTTGTCCTATATATGGTATGGCTGATAGGAGTTTGGTTATTACTGTTGCGGCTCAAAAGGACATTTGTCCTCATGGAAGGACATAGCCAACAAAGGCAGTGATCATTGTGACTAGGAATAATAAAACTCCTATATTCCAAGTTTCTTGATTAACGTATGATCCATAATATATCCCTCGACCAATATGACAGTAGAGACACACGAAGAAGAGGGAAGCTCTTTTAGCATGTATTTTTCGGAGGAGCCAGCCATAGTTAACATCACGACATATATGGCTAATGGAGGAAAATGCAAGAGTTACGTCTGCAGCATAGTGCATAGCTAGGAAAAGTCCTGTTACTATTTGGACTATTAAACATAACCCAAGGAGAGAACCATAGTTTCATCATATAGATATTTTTCTTGGGGTTGGTAAATCAATAAGAGAGCCTTTTATTATCCGGAATAGAGGATGTTCCTTTCGTAAGGGGCCTGTCATTTATATAAATGATGTTTTATCTTTTTTTATTATTGCTTCTTTTAGGGAGGACTCTTGTTTTTTATAGTCTTTCACCTTACTATGCAGCTTTGGGTTTAGTGATAAGCTCTCTTTTTGGTTGTGTTATGTTAAGGCTTTTAGGTTTATCTTTTTTAGCCTTGCTATTACTCTTAATATATATGGGGGGAATGTTGGTGGTTTTTATTTATTCTAGAGCTTTGTCTGCAGATCGTTTTCCTGAGGTTAGAAAATTAGGGGAAGTTTTTCTTCTTTTCTTAATATTATCTTGTTGAGTTTTTTTTGTTTTTGAAGATTTTATAAAAACTAGTCTAATTTGGGATAGATTGGGACCTTTACAAGATCTAAGGTCTTTAACTTTTCTTTATGGGTTAGGAGGGTTTTACCTTTTAGTAGGGGGGATAGCCTTGTTAGTAGTTTTAATCTTGGTGTTAGTAGTGTCTTACGGGGCTTCTCTTCAAGCTTTACGTGCTTTATAGTTTTTTCTCATCTAATCTTAAAGAAAGAACATTAAGGTTAAAGCAATGGTTCTTATCAAACATGTAGATAGAAGGTACTGCTTTATGTAACTAGTTTGGGTTATTTGTTGTTGCTTTGTTATGATTTTTTTTATAATAAAAAATCCTTGTCCTCCAATTTTTTCTTCTCAGCCCCGGTCTAGGGATCGAGTTGTTGAGGGTAACGCTATAATTTTCCTTAATTTAATTGTTTTGGAGTGTACTATTTTAGAGAAAAATCAAGTTTTAGAAAAAAATGTTGTTTTTCAAGATTTTTTCTTTTTGTTAAATATAATTAAGGTTCTGGCTATTAAGGCACCTAAACTTGTAACTATAAGAGGCAGCCTCTTAATTCATAACATTGGGGTTAGGTCTGGTAATTGGAAGAGTCATTTGGCTAGGAATCAGCCTATTAAGATTGATCCTAGAGCGAGTCGTGAGAGGGGATTATATAGATTTATTTTTTCTTCTTTTATTGGATTAAGAGGAAAAGTATGAGAATTTTTAGTGAAACAGAAAGTTATTATACGGAAACTATAAGCTGCTGTTAAGAAGGTTGCGGCTATTGCTAGGGAAAAAGCTATGAAATTTTGAGGGGATTCTATTATGGATTCTAAAATTAAGTCCTTTGAGTAAAAGCCTCTTAGGAAAGGAACTCCCATTAAGGCTATACTTCCTAGGAGTAAACATCCAGAGGTTAGGGGAAGTTTTTCTCTTATTTTAGATATCTTGCGTAAATCTTGCTCTTTTTTGTATCTGTGGATGATACTTCCTGAACATAGAAATAACATTGCCTTGAAGAAAGCATGAGTACAAATGTGAAAAAGAGCAAGATTAGGTTTCCCTAATCCTAGGGCTACTACCATTAAACCTAGTTGTCTTGTGGTAGAATAAGCTATTATCTTCTTTATGTCATGTTGTCGAAAGGCAGAAGTAGCAGCAAATATAGCAGTTAATGAACCAATTATTAAGGTTAATTTCAAGAAAGTTCTACTTGGTTGAAGAACTTTGGTGATCCGGACTAGGAGAAATACTCCAGCTACGACCATGGTGGACCTGTGGAGTAGAGCTGATACTGGGGTGGGACCTTCCATTGCAGCAGGCAATCAAGGATGAAGCCCAAATTGGGCGGACTTTCCTATGGCAGCTAGAAGACATGAAAATAGAATTATTGTTTTTCAGGAAGATGAAAATTTTTTGGAGGCTAACCTTGAGATTTCCCATCTTTTAGAGGAGATGATTATGCCTGCAATAAAAATTATTATACCTATATCTCCAATTCGGTTATAAACTATAGCTTGTAAAGCTGCAGTTTTAGCATCTTTTCGAGTGGTTCATCATCTTATAAGAAGAAATGATAGAAAACCTACTCCTTCCCAACCAACAAAAAACAAGAAAATTTTATTAGCTGCTGTTAGTAGCAGCATATTTAGGAGAAAAATCATTAAGAGGCGAAAGAAGTTTTTGTTGAAAGGGTCAGAGTGCATGTAGTATATAGAAAATTCCATGATTGATCAGGTTACTATGAGGGCTATAGTGGAAAAGAATATAAAATTTTGGTCTAGGTTTAGGGAAATAAAAGATTTAATTTTAGTTTTGGTTAACCAGGGGGTGACATAAACAATGGTTTTTTGTCCTCCTTTAATAACAAAAACAATGAATTTTATTCTGGCTAGAAGGGTCAAAATCTTCATAATAAGAAGTGCTATTTTTTGTTCCTTTAGTTTTCGTATATAAATCCCTGTTTTTGTCCTTGAAGAAAAAACTGATCCCAGTAAAAGAAGGGAAAAGATGGTTAGGGTTAAAGTTGTTTTAAAAAGGGTTGAAGAAAAAAACATCGAAGTTTCCATGGAGTTAAACCACAGGATCTAAGGCTTAGCAGGCCAAGATCATTCTCATAAACTTCGGACTTAAGGGTAGATTTTGGTCTACCATCTCTAATGCCACAAATTAGTATTTTATAAACTACTTAGGTCATAACATGCATGAGGTGGGGTCTAATATAATAAATAGGAGAGGGGCTAAGTGCAGGAATAACATTATATGTTCTCGTGGTTTTATTTTTAGAAAAAAAAGAGAACGAATAGCTTTCTTTTGGGTTTTTGTTCTCTGAAATATAACTAGAGAGTATATTGCTCTGAATACAGTGGTTAACCCAAGAATTGGAAACAATCAGAAAGATCAGCCGATTATTCTTGTGATAATAAAAAGTTCTCCTATAAGGTTTGGTAGAGGAGGAAGACCTAGATTAGCAGCACATGCTATTAATCATCATAGGGGGAGAAGGGCTGTAATGGTCTTGAATCCTCGGGTTATATATATATTTCGAGTATGGGTTCGTTCATATAATATTTTGGCAAGAGCAAATAGAGCGGATGAAACAAGTCCATGGGCGATCATTAACATTAGGGCTCCTCTTATACTTCATTTGGTGAATATAATAATACCGGCAGCTACTAATCTCATGTGGCCCACGGAGGAATAAGCTATTAAGGCCTTTAAGTCTGTTTGGCGGAGGCATAAAATTCTGGTTGTTAGAGCTCCTCAGCAGCAAAAGGTTATAAGAATTCTTTTACCTTTAATAATTTCTGGAAATAATCCTTTTAGTCGGATAAGGCCATAGCCTCCTAACTTTAGAAGGATAGCGGCAAGAATCATAGAGCCTGCTATTGGGGCTTCTACATGTGCCTTAGGGAGCCAAAGGTGAAAGCCATATATTGGCATCTTTACAAGAAAAGCTAAAATTGTAATTATTCACCAAATGTTGGTTGAAAATAATGTTGTAAGGTGACTTTCTTTTTTAGTAGTTATGGGTAAAACTAGGGAGTAGTCTATTCTTTTGATAATTATTATAGACACTAACAATGGAAGGGACCCGAATAACGTATAAAAAATAAAGTATGTTCCGGCTTGGAGTCGTTCTATTTTTGCTCCCCAGCGAGTTATGAGTATTAAGGTTGGAATAAGGGTAGCTTCAAAGCAGATGAAGAAAGAAAGTATTTTTAAGGAAGAAAAAGTCATCAACAAAAAAATTATTATTAGTTTTGTTAGAAACAAGAATCTTTTTTGTAAGTTCTGAGTTTTTTTCTTAATAATTTTTTGGGCAAGGAAACATAGTGGAGCTAGCCAGCATCTTAAGATTATTAAGGGGGCTGAAAGGGAGTCAACACCAAAGTGGTATCTAAGAAAGTACCATCTATTACCTTTTTTTTTTATAAGTTTGATTGATAAGAAGGTTGAGATGGAGAGAGAACAAAATAGGGAGGGTCATTTTCATCGTGGGAACCAAAATAACATTCTTGTGGATAAGGAGATTAATATTAGGGTTAACATTTATTTATTCTGCTCACTCTAAACCTCCCTGTGCCCATTCGTATGCCAGTCCTCCTGCTAAAATAATTAGGAAAATAGAGGATAGGGGGGTTAAAAGTAAGATATTGTCTTTTGAGGCTGGGAGTATAGGAAAGAGTAAGGCGATTTCTAAGTCAAAGATAAGAAACAGAATAGCAACCAAGAAGAATCGAAAAGAAAATGGAAGCCGTGCGGATTTTATAGGGTCAAACCCACATTCGTAAGGTGATCTCTTTTCCAGTTCTAAGGATCGTTTTGGTAAAAAATGACCAATAACTATTAGTAGAAGAGCCATTATTGTAATTATAACAAGAAATATGATAAGTTTCATGGTTTTTAATATTATTTATATAAAGAAGGAAAATGATGGAGGAGTGGCAGAAAGTAATTGTGTTTGACTTGAAATCAATGGATGAAGGTTTAATTCCTTCCTCCTCTTAAGATCCTCATCAGTAGATGCATACATAAAGGAAGAGCCAGACAACATCAACAAAGTGCCAGTATCAGGCTGCTGCTTCAAACCCAAAATGGTGATGGTTAGAAAAGTGGTGTCTTGCTAGCCGAAAAAAGCAGATGGCAAGGAAGGTTGAACCAATAATAACATGGAGACCATGGAATCCTGTTGCTACAAAGAATGTTGAGCCATAAATTCTGTCCGCTATAGAAAAAGGGGCGTCTAAGTATTCTCAGGCTTGTAGAGCTGTAAAGTAAACACCTAAAACAACAGTTAATCCTAGTGCTTGTATTGCTTCTGTACGGTTTTTTTCTATAATACTGTGATGAGCTCATGTTATAGTTACTCCCGAAGATAATAGTACAGCAGTTTTTAACAGGGGGACAAGGAAGGGGTTAAGGGGGTTTATACCTGTAGGGGGTCAGGAGACACCTATTTCTACAGTGGGTGCTAAACTTCTGTGAAAAAAAGCTCAAAAAAATGCAAAGAAAAAACAAATTTCAGAGGTAATAAATAAAATCATACCATATCGTAATCCTTTAATAACTATAAGGGTGTGATGTCCTTGAAATGTGGCTTCTCGAATAATATCTCGTCATCATTGTATCGCTGTGATTATTGTGGCTACTAATCCAAAGATTAACAAGGAAATAGATTTTTTGTGGAACCAAATAACTAGTCCGGATGTCATTATCAAGGCTCCTAAGGCAGCAGTTAAAGGTCAAGGTCTCTGGTCAACAAGGTGAAAAGGGTGTTGATGGGTCATAATTATACATTTTGGTCTAAATAGAATTTTACTAGTGAAGTAAATACATAAGCTTGAATACAAGCTACACCTAACTCTAGAATAAAGAGAAGTACTAAGATAATAAGAATCAGACTTCTCAGAATAAGGTTTGAAGCTAAGACTCATGTAGCAGTAGAGAGAAGGAAAAGGAGAAGATGTCCAGCTGTCAAATTTGCAGCTAGCCGAAGACCTAATGCTATTGGTTGAGCTATTAGTCTTAAAGTTTCTATTCATACCATAAGAGGGATTAAAAATCCTGGTGTTCCTTGGGGTACTAGATGT
>JAODAG010103085.1:4466-15752 GCA_027574785.1 Orphnurgus asper
GTGGTGCAATACTGCATGGAGCATGCACATACCATGACAAGGTTTGTGTATGGACACATGGGTGGTGCAATACTGCACGGAGCATGCACATACCATGACAAGGTTTTGTGTATGGGACACATGGGCGATGCATTAACCTTGACAAGAATCGTGTATGTAAATAGTGGTCATGTTATGGCACATGGCGGCGTTCAATCAGCAATATCAAGTTTTTTGTGGCATTACCACAGCCATTGGTGGTGCATTAATGTTACCTTTGTTCACGGACCTCTTGTCTACGTTTACATCACACTGAACGTGTCTTAGCACGGTGTTTGGAGGCATCTGCGCATGACTCTGTACTTTAATACGTTAATTCTTGGGAATGGCAAATAGGTCTACCCGCACATTGTTTGATTCATGCTGGTAATTAAAACGATGAAGGAATTGACCAGAGAGTGTTATCTCGTAGAGAAAACTATCAGTCCCTGACAGTTGCCAGCCAGCAATTGCCATGGCAACTTGTGGTCAGACAGTGCCATATTTTGTATTCACTCTGCCTCTGTAGTACAAACTAGTTATCAATTATTTACATATCGATTGCTCTGTGTAAGTAATTGTATTTACATCTCAATTAACTGTTAAAAGTTGTATTACTTGAAGTACAGCGGTCAGTCAGCATATACCACACATGTCATATTACCACCTTGATCAGTTTGTGGCGATTCGCCATCTGAAACAGTCGATGCATCATTTAATACACATCAGTCAGTGTTGTATGACTCGAGACCGCCTCGAGTCCTGTGACTCCCAACTTGACTCGGATGAAATAAAATAAATAATTGTGATACCAGCTGTTACATCAAATAGTAATACCAAATTGGCCATGCCAATTGTCACACTATTTGGTAAGGATATTTAAGCCAGGTTACCAAATTGCTCCCACGACGGTCCTATCAGTTGATCAGCGACGACGTCGTAGTACAAGATAGAGAGGGCGCCGACATCTTTGCCGTAAACAACGTAATAGAATGTCACGCATGTCGCCCCCACATTCTCTTGGTAAAATTGGCTGCGCAGCCGAGAGACCTCACCGTAGCTCCTTGGGAACTGGTTGTATGCGTATGCGAACACACCTATTGGGAAAAAATATATATTGGTTGATGTTACCTGATGTAATGTTTTAACGTTTTCATGTACACTGAATGGAGATTGGTAAACTAGAGATAATTATTTCAACATTTGTAACACACTTAATCAACATGTAATCAGTATTCAGTGTTTGCCTCAGAATGAACCTAGGAAATCAGGCATATTTCCTTGGATCGTTATATCATGTACTGCGATTAGACAGTAGACGCTCAATATATGAATGATATGAATATTTCAGCTAATTCATCCATTTAGGAACGTATTTGTGATACAAATTATTACTGTATAGTTTCCTCAGACGAAGTCCTACGTGATCTTGAAAACATTTTCAAATGGTCAAATGATTGGTACTATAGAGGCCACTTTTGCAAGCTGCAGAAGCTGCGAAGTAGGTAGAATTTCTTCTCTCAGAGAGATGTGGATGAGTGGATAGTCCACCTGATTCGGTGATAGTGCCTTTAAGAATTATCTTTCCCGGGGTGGTATACTTTGAGGTGTGTTGACTTGTTGTGGTTTGGGTCCATGGCTTTCGGGGTCATTTTAAGAGGACGGATGTCTTGCCTGACCCATTTCCAAACTAAACCCTGATCAGTGAGGCGTGGCATTTCCTCAGTCTGGTTTATGTCCATAGCCTGATCGCAAATGTTATCGTTTTTACGAAAACCCCTCCCAATAAATGATCTAAGCCAAATGACGGTAGCATATGCTACGGCATCAAATGACAACTGACCTACCTTCCCGAAACCACAGTCATATTTTTATCGGACTGCTAAAGCTAAGAGATCATTGGGCAGTATATATAGTATAGAGTAACGTAATGTACAGTTCATATTGGCGGACATGACCCCATAAATGCGGTCGTAACTCTTTTGCTTAATTAAGAGAGATTGTGTCTATATACATGTTTAACGGCTCGCTAAGTTACACGTTTCCCTACTTAGAGTCATAATCGACCATGTAAGTCGTATATTAGCCTAACTTCTAAGCGTGTGAAATACTAACAGTAGCAGCGTTTTACATGGATATTATCATTTCCAGTACATTTTAAGTAAACATGTCGGCTTATCCATGCAAAATTGACGAGGGTCGTATGGTATAGCATATCTTCTGTTGTGTTTTTTTCTTAATTTCATTTCAAGGACAGTAAAAATTTACTTGTTTTCTAAGAGTTTTCGTTTAAAAACCATGATTGTCTGCAAACTATATAGAAAGGCACATCATTATTGTTATAATAACAAGAATCAGCTACAGAAACAACACCTACTTTAAAAGGGGTTAAACTAAAAATAAGATACGATATACATTTGGAAAACAATACTTGTACCAGTACATTCAATAATTGTGCAAGTTTCCTCGCCAGACTGCATGGTCTATTAATGCCAGGTAGTGGGCTGCATATGGTTGCTATTTTATTTGCTTAGTATAAAATGGCTACATAATTAACAGTGAGTAAAGCTATACGTTTCCCTTACCGGACTGTTCTGGGTAAGGCCAGGTACGGGCTATAGGGATGCTAGTTTCTTTGCTTAAGAGATAATTGCTAGATGATTAAACAGTTTCTCTACAACAATAAAATTACAATGACATGTTTTTTTTTAAGAAAACTCACTGAAGAAAGAACGGACTATATATTTCGATCGGTCTTTAGAGGCATGAACATAAATTATATAATGTAGTTCCACGTAACTGGCTCCTTAATGACGTAACACACTGCTAATAGCACGCGCTTTGTTAATTTAATTTTAATTTAACCGCTTTGTTGATCGCTCGTGAAAATTTTCACTGAGGATACTTACCACTAGTGGAACCTGTCGTGTAGTCGGTGGAAGGACCTGTACCCGCTGTGATTAATCCATTACTACCCAAAGACCAATCAAAATCATCAAGACCGTCCTGGGTCCAGGAACAATAGCCACCCTCAAAGGTACATATGCCTAGTAGTGAATACATGAGAAAAGCAGGTAAGTTCATACGAAGGAAGTTTGCTTGTATATCAAGTTCAGCCAAATTCAATGACATTTGTTTTTACTTTGACAACCTGAATATATAATCTAAGATGTTCATACGACCTCATTTATATTAATCTCGTGTATATACAGATATTGCGAGGTTGCTTGTAGTGGTTATTTCACCTTTATTCTTCTAAATAGTTGCAAAAGTAATGTCTATATTAAGATATTAAGATTAATGTCTATAATTTTGCATACATTTCTATTTTTTTATGAATAAACAATTTAAATGGCTTTTAACTCTTAAGTTGTATCGTGTAATGATTGACACTGGACTGTTGTCGGAATTATGGTTCTTACTTGTTGATGGACAGGCTCCCGGGAAAAAGAATACATCATCTATAGAAATGTCGCCAGTAAAAGATGTACCCCTGCTGGCCTCAAAGATAATCTGGTAGTGAAACCACAGTACCAACATTATTTTCATCTATTCAATATTTCAAACTGAAGCATATTGGTGCCATGCAAAAACATATGATTAAAGTTGTCGTAATGACGAAAAATCGTTTAGTACCTACGAAGAAAGTTTCCGTAATGACATTTTATTGTAATTTACGAAAATTACAAAAATATTTTAGTAATTACGAAAAGATTTTCTACAAATATCACAATAATATGTTTGAAAAATACCAGTCGCAAAAAAAGAAAAGAAGAAATGATTTACATTCGGTTATAACTGAAAATACTTGCTAAAGAGTGTTTGCTGACATGATGTTTGGGGCACATTATGTTTATCATTATGTTATGGGGAAACCGAGATGCTAGGGGTGGGTACATCATGATGATAGGCGGCACATTATGATGTTATTGGACACATAATGATGTCAGAGGAACATCATAATGTTATAGGATCACATCAATATTTTAGGGGTACAGAATGCACATCATGATGATTGGAGGTACATTCTGATGTTACGGGCACCTCTTAATGCTATGGGGCACACGATGTTGTTGGCAGACACATCATGAAACCATTTCCTGCATTATGGCTGAAATTACCACACACACAACCGCTCTTATACCATGCACCGCCTGCAATTGAACTGCCAACTTACCTGCCACCCATAATCCGTCTTTATTGGGACCTGTCCCTTCCTCCATTTATTGCCCTGACTCTGTGACCTGCTAAAGATAATATCCTCTTGGGTTCCAGTCACCAAGTAAACGTTTAAGGTATCAATGGTGACCCCATACATGTGATAATAAAATATCAAGCACAGGCCTTGGTCATCTGTCGGCCGTTGAGGGTGGAGAGCGAGCCGAGCTTTGTAGTTCACCCCGCCTGAACTAGTCTCGATGTACATGTAGTAGCCTTTGAACACAAATATACAAGTCATAAATATCAGTTTCTTCTGTTCATAATAATGTTGTCATTAGTGGAGTTACTCTCTACAGCTAAAACCATTACATTGTGCTGTATGGGTCTCTCTTTATCTTATAAAGCGAGGTTTACATCTATTCAACATGTGCATAGCACATGTGACAAAAATGAACGTTATCACATATCATACTGGTTCCTTAAACATTCTTCTCAAACTATAGAAGTTTACATCTAACTGCATTGATGACTCCAGTTGGATAATTATCGTCGAACCTCATTACCATAGAAATTGTTGGTGCGTTATTGTTACAAGCCTCATTGCAAGAGGATCAGTTGTTGCATTGCTGTTAAAAAAGTCATCAACAAATGGAAGCATATGGATTACAACCAATTGGATACTTCAGCATGTAAACATTGCATCCATTCTCTGTGGATATATAATATGTTTAGCCACCATTAAAAAAGTTTCAGTAGATGGTCATTTGCTTTCACGGATCACATTGAGTGGTCTTAGCTATTATATTTGCCCCCTGCTCAACTAAAATGGCAGATCAGCAGAAGAAGCTCAGCGCCAAGCTGTATGACAATACAACTTAGACGTTATCGCTGTATTGCTGTTTCCTACACCGTAGAATGTCGATGGATTCAAGTTTGAGAAGGATCGATTCTTTCTCTGCTGTAATTGTTTACAATCGAATAAGTCGTCCCTCACCTGACCCGGTGGTGTGATCTGTCGTCGGACCAGTGCTTGACGAGGTAGTAGAGCCTTGGTATCTCGTCCAATCAAAGTTATCATCTTTAAGTTGATAGTAGCCGCATGTATTCACCTCAAAGGTGCAGTTAGCATCTGAAAACGAGTAAAAGACATTATGTTGTTCACATGCTGACATCAAATAGATTACTCTCCCCGAAAATGAGTGAGTCTCATGACAGCGTGAATCTTTGAAGTAATCAGTTCCGAGTCTCCTCTGTTGAAAACTTATTGAATATTCACGCCAGAAGCATAATTCAAAAGGCAGTATTTTTACAGACATTTCCCACCAGTCCACTGTAACTTTAACTAGCCTTCTCTTTCGGCCAATGTTCAGAAGTTCACGAGGCATCCAAACCTGCTCCCAGGATCGCCATTTCACCGCAATGCGACGGATGGGAGTTTTCAGTGATCATCGACCATTTTCTCAATCGAACCGAATCACTAAATTCCAGTTTAAGCAGTTATTGCTAAACAAGTCATACCTGGGTATTGAACCGGCAGCATTTGTGCTAAGAAACAAAAACCCACAATAAAATGTCTTCAGTGTTTGGCAAGCATGGCGCAGTAAATCTAAGCTTCGTTATTGAAGAATAACAAAACAGTTCACACTCAGTAATCGACATTTTAAGAAAAATAAATTGACATAAGGCTCAGGATCGTAATGCACTTTTAAGCGTTGGTTCAATTCAATCAGAAGTTACAACACTCTAGACAAAAGTCGAGTAACGGCCTTAATTTTAAGGTGTTAATTCGACCCAGCATCACAGCTGATGTAATCCATCAATGGTGACTTGAGCACTAGATGAGTTGGATATATGTACCTGAAATAGAACAGTACGGTAACAGTACGATACTAACCTTTAGATGGTAACGTTGACCCGGTATCACAGCTGATGTAGTTAAGTCTATCGATAGCCACTTGTGCATTGGATGAGGAGAACCGCTGGTTGACGATTTGAATCTGAAACCGAACAATTTGAAGCGGAGCTTCCAATCTGCCCTTACTACGTACAGGGGGTAATATCTTAATCGAATCTGAAAATGGGAAGAGTGCAATTTACTCACCGCATGAAACTTTGCCAGATACCACAAACCAAATTATCTTAAAGGATATCTTGAATTTATCATCACATCAAATACCTGACTTATGTACCTAACCATGTGCATCTCATTGAGACACCGTGTTCTGCTACAACAACCTACTGTGCTAGGTGTCAAAGTAAATATTATCATCAGTATACTCTATATTTCCCGGGCAGTACAGACATGACATCGACTAGCTAATATAGTTACAGTACAATTGAAACCCTACCACATTCAAAACGGTTAAATATGTGATATTCGTCGGGTCATCTGCCATTAAAGAGTAGAAATGATGTAAGCGCTGTAGTTTAAGTTATGCTCAACATCAATTTGTCTGTAGCAATACAACATTGAAGTAAACATAATTTCAATACGTTCAATACATAATCCATTATACCCAACGGAATAATCATAAATGTTGCATCATATACATCAACATCAATATGCAGAATGGCAGATATTACAAATATTAGCCGTTTGATATAACAAACAAAAACCTCCGTTTTGTGATCACCTATCACCCAAACATACAGAGGGCTAAAAATTGATTTTAACCGGCCTCAATATCCCATCCGGGTTTGTGCCGTTAATTTGAAGAAGAGAATCCGTAGTCCAAGTAAGATACCTGGAATCTTGAAGTCTGTTTTTCAAGCATGAATGCAGCATGATACCACTGATTCCCATGGTCACCTTCGACCCTCATAAGCAGAGAAGGGGTGTCCTTTATGAGGTAGACTTCTAGAAATCCAGGATCGCCTTGCATGAAATAGTCAAATTCAAACTGGCAAAGGGTCCCAGAGGGTCCAAGCATAGGGGTCATTAAAGAACTGTAGGAGGTGAAGGTAGCCAGGTAGTTGCCTGCGGCTGAGGAGAAAGAAATGAATTATTTGCATGTGGAGTGATGGTCATCTAAATCGGATCAGTCCAAGGAAGTTATAGAATTACTAAAACAACAATGAAATACACAGTCGTTTCAAATACCGCCTCTAGATGAATTATAAAGTCCCTAGAGTCCAGAAAAGAGACTTGAGACTGGTTCCCAATTGAAGGTGGGGTCAGCTGGTTGCAAATGGATTAGATAAGATTCCAGTTTAGTTTAGTGAATATTCTTTGATTAGAAAATCTGTCTAATTTACCACATAAAAACAGTTTAAACATGATGATAATGAGTTAAATTAGAAGTTTTGCTACAAGTTTTCTGTTACAGTATAATGAACACCGTAGACAATTGGTCTACTGACCAAAACATTCAATCATTGAACGAATACCTTAAAATAACACATCTTACCCGTTGGCACCTGGTTTCCATCCAGCTGAGGGTAAAACGGATAAATCCCAGCGGCGACAACCGACCAACCAACAACTTTAATAGCACCACAGAAGTCACCATTGTCATATTCACAGTTACCTGGTAGAGAGGAAATATTATCATTTATTCCCGCGTGCAGACAGTCTTGACACTCAATAAAATAATGAAAAGGCACCTACCGTTACGTTTGGATCATTAAAAAACGTGACCATGCAATGAAATTAATATTGAACCACATATTACGATGTGCAGTCTGAACCAAATCAGTTGACGCTATTTCTATCGTATCCAATGGATTGTGAAATTAAATAACGTGAACTGCGATGTTAATAAAATTTAACCGATGCAATATTTTCCTCAACGATATCGTTACTTTGTTTTTTGACTTACTATAAATCGTTTCAACAACTCTTCTCATGTAATCGCATTTTAACAGCTGGTGTGGATGGTATTCTTGCGGTGATGGTTCATTTTTAGACTTACCACAAGTAGTTTTACCTCATTGAATGACAGTCGTACAATATACTGGCATCTAGTACAACACACTGACAGTAATTATCACTGACTGGTTCATTTTAGAGATAATACCACAACTAGTGTTACCTCATTGAACGATACCATACCCTACGCTGGCCACTATTATAGCACACTGAAAGTAATAACACAGACTGATACCTTATTGAACGATAATCATACACTATACAATGGTCTGTAATACAGCAAAGCTGAAAGTAATTAACGCTGACTTGTTCAAAATATACTAAAAACAGTCAAAGTAGTGTTACCTCACTGAACGATAATTATACCGAAACACTGACCCACTAATACAGCGCACTGATAACAATTAACACCGACTGGTTCATTTTTAGACCACCAACAAGACGTTTTCGTAACCATACCAACACTGGCCTCCATTTGAGCACACTGAAAGTATTTACCATTGAATGGTTTCATTTTAGACTTACCACAAGCAGCTTCATCTTCATCAAGTGGGCAGTTGCTATAGAAATTACAAATTTGACTCGGGGTCACACAGATGTCTGGGTCCGAGGGGCAGATGTACCACTCCTTGAGGCACTCTGGTTGGGGGGTGCTCCCGGTGGAAGGGATGACAGTGGTGGGGTGACCTGGAAGACCTGCGGCAGAGTACGTACAGTCACCGATCATAGAGATGTCATCTATGGCTACACTGCCATCTGGACCAGCAGCATCTGTTGCCTCAAAGTAAAGCTGAAAATAAATTACGAGACCAAAACTCAGGATATGAAGTTTTCATTTCAGACTGGCACCAGTCACTCTCAAATTCATCTATAACACTTAACACTTGTTTACTTAACTAACATACATTGACATACATACATGTCACTAAATATAGGCTAAACCTGGTCTTTAAAGACCTGACTGAGGAGTATTACTGATTACTTTTTCCAGAGCATTAGACTCACCAAATTAGATTCACCAAAGACATCCATGTAACACCTAACCTATCCTTTGCGTGATTGAGGTGTACTACTAGTCTTAGACTATATTGCACTAAAGATAGTCCCTGTAAATCCGTACCTGTCCTTTTCCAGTCCATGGAAGATTCATTTCAATAATGTTCCAGAAATCAACATTTTTGGTCTGACCGAAGCTGGTGAGAAAGTTCATGGGGCCTCCATAGTCTTGTAAGTAGTACAAGTTTAATATCCCAGCATCGTCACCCCACAGGTACACCCAGAATTTCAACTGCGAGATAAAATGTAAACAAAATTGAAAGAAGAGGATTGAAAGATGATGTTTATCAGAAGTAGAAGAGGAAGAAAGATGATATTTGAAGTAGAGAATGAAGAGAGATTATATTTATCCAAAGTAGATGATGAAGAGAGATTACATCGATCAGAAGTAGAAGATGAATAATTATCAGAAGTAAAGGAGGAAGAGAGATGAAATTTATCAGTAGTAGATGAAGAAAGATGATATTGATCAGAAGTAAAGGACGACGGAAGATGATCTTCATCAGAAGATATTTATCAGTTATAGCATTTGAAGAGAGATGATATTAAGAAAGGATGACGAGATGGGATATGGATCAGAAGTAGAGTATGACCAGAGAATAGTAGATGATGAAGAGTGAATATATTGCTCAGAAGTAGAAGATGAAGAGAGAAGATATATATCAGATAGAGAATATGAAGAGAAATGATATTAGGTAGAGGATGAAGAGAAGGGATTTTGAACAGAAGTAGAGGATGACGAGAGATGATATTTATCAGATGTAAATAAAGGAGGAAGAGAGATGATATTAAGTAGAGGTTGAAGAAAGATGATATTGATCAGATGTAGAGGAGGGACGAAAAATTATGTTGTTCAGTAGATGAAGAGATATGATAATGATTAGAATAAAATAAAACATTGTACCCTAATCAAAGTACATCGGACTAGCCTCGTTACAACAATGGCCTGCTTGAAATCATCGTTTATACATGACGTGACTGCTCCACTAGATTTTGGTAAAGTCATTAACCTTAAGGTAGACAGTTTTATGACCAATTTTAAGCGCCAAAGAAACCACAACAACCTGCATATCATAGCTCACGACATGCACATAGATTACAAGTTCTGTGAAAGAATAATGCATGCATCCTGCGAGCGTTCCTTTTTTATGCAAGCTGTCACCACAAACAGCGATATCCAGCATGGAGGTTAATAATCAAGGGAAATTTATTACTGGGGTAGGTTTCAATGACCCCAGTTTTATGTTTCGGACCCCATTTTGTAGAGAGTAAGTGTCCTTTATATTTATTCCTCTTCAATATTACTGCAAATCGACTTCGCGAACATTCGCTTTGGATTATAGAATTATCGAATTCGTGACAACAGGCTGCCCACATGTCACGCATGATCCACCAGACAAGTCAGGGGTAACAGTTGGACTTACTATTGAGGTTTAACAGAGGGACCTCTACACTGCAAAATCACTTCACTTAAAGTGTAGCGCCATCAATTTTAGAAACACTTTGCTGTGTATTTCTCGTCTTCAAACCAATAAAATAAATTCCTTACCACACAGGATTCAACGGACTGGCCAGGAATAACAGTTGGACTAGCCAGCCAGACTGTAGTGGTTTCATCAACGCCAGGCTGAGTTTGATCAAACAGCAGAAAATGACCTCCAATCTCATTCCTCGTATGGTCACGAGTAGGCGCCGTCCGGTCAACATCGCCAATGATTTTACCGGAGGTCAGCAACCAGTCGCCACTATCCAGACCGTTGGTGATCTGCCCGTAGAGACACAAACCTGTCTCAAACCCACAGCGTAGAAGGTCCGCCTCAGCTGTATGAAAATGATGAAAAGTTTTATCCCATTCAAACTGGGATACATAGTTCTTAACCCGTATAAATAATACAACATTCTTAACTCGTTCAAATAATGTCTTTAAAAGGTTGATTACTGCACTTTCAAACCACAGAGGAACTCAAATCACCGATACCTCTTTGTAACTAGTTGATTGTTACTGATATCGTCTTGGCATGCGTGTGGATGCGAGTGGAAAATTATTGTTGCCCAGAAATTAATAATAATATTGGTATAATATTGGTACTCTTGGGAATCCGATAAACACTGAATAATTAGTTCCGATTCTGCGTTCAACGTTCAAATTGTCGGCTAATTTACTCCCAATAGTTTGATGGATT
>JAODAG010103308.1:1394-15651 GCA_027574785.1 Orphnurgus asper
TACCTTAGGTTTATCCCTCAGGTTAGCACCTTGATGTCAACACCTCAGGTTAGTACCTTAGGTTATCCCTCAGGTTATCTATCACCTTGATGTCAACACCTCAGGTTATCCCTCAGGTCAGCACCTCAGGTTCCCAGTTGGAAATGTCCTATTTTCCAATTTGCAGCCATGCAGTTGGAAAAACTGTTGGCCGGAACTTTCTCCTGGGTAGGAATTAATTTTCTTTGCCTATATACTTGAAAATAATTTTTCTCATAAATAGCCCGGCTGTGGCCGCGGTAACTTTTTGCTCACGAATCTGATTCAGCACACATAATGACGAGTTCACGCAGCGAAAACTAACCTCGGGGGGACTCGTAGAACTGCACTGGGGAACGGGCGTCGAACTGTTTTCCTCGTTCTTGGACGACCAAAAGAAGGTGTAGTAGACGGCCAGCACCACTGCCACCAGCGACACCGAGATCACATACGCGAAGACGGTAGCGAGTCTCATCCACTTCTTGTTGGTCTTACTGCTGGTCGTCACGCTGCTGGACGTGTTCCTTCGATCGTTCATACTGTTGTTGCTGCGGGATTTAAGAAAGAGCGGATGTTTATCAGTTTAGACTTTGTAAATCTCTCTGGCCGATCGAATTAAATTTAATTTTAAAATCGAAGAGAGAACATCGTCTCGACCTTAGAATTACGACTGGGCGTGTTCGCTTTGCAAGATGGCCTATATCCTTTTTGATCATAAATTCAACACATTAAAAACATCCAAATCCAGAGCGGCTAACACCGGCAGCTTCTGTAATCCAGCTGGCTGCCTCGCTCCGAACGACGAAGAATGACTTGCAGGAATTTGTTCGAAATGACAACATCTCTGCAATCGTTAAGTGCTGTTTTATGTTCGCCCCTACGTTTTTTTTTCCTAGCAGGTTCTCAATTCGTCTTTCGTCCGTTTAAGAACATCAAATCCATGTCACGAGGAGATCTTAAAATGGATCATGGCGACATTTATACGAACAAGTACGCCGCTTCATTTACTTTAATGCTTTCGACATTTCTCTCCCCATATTTACTCTGGACATCTATTGTCTCGTGGAGATTTTTTCAAGTGATCGACCATGTTGTCAAACATGTTGTCAAACAAAATCATCGACGGGAATTAGATCCATCAATCAATCAGAGCTAGCGAGGGATTGCTTCAAACGTCTGTCCACTTTTAGTCTGTACTTTTCATTCCCGAACCCCTTCCCCCAACCCACACTCTCTTAAATACCAGGGTGCGTGACCCTAAACGGTCACCCCTACACCGATTGGTGATTCAGCTTCGTAGAGATTATACGGTTGTAAAGATGGACGTACATCTGCGGATGCAAAAGCAAACGTGCAGTTAATGTTTCATTTGGTGGATGTAGAAATCTCCACTGACTGACTGACGCTAACTTGAAGCAGTTTACTAGTCGAAATGGGAGAGAGGAGAGGAGGGAAGTGATGCACGGGCGATGGTGATATTTCACTGAATGCATCGCAAGGTCCCTAATCTCCACCGGGCCCTCGGTAATAGAGGATGCAGGTAGAGGTTTTCTGAGTTAATAAGCAATTACTTCGAGGATGGTTAAGTTAAGTGGAGTGACATTAAATTTCCCTCAATTGGGTCAAAATTGCTTGTCAACTGAAAACCAATCAAAAATTAAATGGAAGTTAATAATTTCAGGTACGTTATTGATCGTACATTAATGATAGATGCATACGTTGATGGTCGACTCGTGTAGCGGACACATGGATGGTATTTTAGGAAAGATGAGACGAGAGAAGAAATGAACCGTACCAAGACGGATGTATCTGCTGACCGGGGGGAGTGCTTTAAACTAATTATGTATAAATAATTCATTAATGTATTAATCAATCATTTTTTATGCTGTACGCTTTTACGCAGTATTGATCAGACTATAACTTTGAGCTTCTAAGTACGGCAGCATGGGTTATGAAATGATGTATTATACGAAGAAATGAAGGAAAATTATTAAAATTCAGCAATCATATTTAATTTTTGGTTTATAATTAACAGTGGACCATATAATTATTTTAGATATACCATATTGCACTCCGGTGTGAAATCACTCAGGGACATAATTCCAATATATTCCAAAAAATATTAACTTTGAAAGAGATTTTAAAATATTAGACTAATACCATATGCCATTGCTGCTACAGGTACCATTTTTGACACGTGATTGCATGTCGTAGGGAAAATTACATTCAAATGATCAATAAATCTAATTGATACAAGCAGTTAATTACAGTAAATGCACAAGGTTGTCTGTTGAAGCTACGCTTGTAGCAGCGTGTGTAGCTTAAGATACATCAATACTATATCATTTTAACCCGTCTCGTATACAAAACATGGATAATAACGAATGATCAACGAATAATAATTAAACAATCAATATCATAGTAGCGAGTCATGCATAATTCCCAGCCTTACGTACTTGAGATTACATATCTACTTACATGTTTTCAACTTGACTGTAGGTCACATGACTACCCAACGAACTCTTTGATGACGTTGCCATCAAATATTCCAACACAAACAAACCTTTTTTTTCCTTCCTTCTCCCAAAACTATTTCGGAAAATATTCCAGACAGACAAATTGCCGTCTTTGATTATAATCTTTGTCTGGCAATGCTCTTCAAGTTTGCAACGGTAATTGCCAGCATCTACCGTTAAGGTTAAGCAGGCAGAAGATCGCGTCACATGGTTTTCCCATCCACAGGACCGACCGATCTACATCTAAGTTGACACACTGATTTTAAAAAATATGCCGTGACTTTATTGATTGTACCGGATCTTGTAACTGGATGGTATATATATATATATATATATATATATAATGGCACGGTTCATTTCAAAATTTAAACGGGACCGGGGCAGCACATTGCCTCGTGTCTATATCCGTCCGTCTATCCAACCAACCGATTTTATTATCCTACTGGCAGGTCGACAGCTAGTACCGATTTGGCGAGGAGAAGACCGTCGAGGCAATGCTGCTCGGAAGATAAATCTGCGATAGCTCCAAAGTCGTTCAGGGATAGATAGGATGGCAGTACATCCCCCCCACATACCACGCTGGTGTATGTCTATAGTGCTCGAGTGTGTGGCCCAGCACCCTCTACAGGACTAATTCAGTCAAAGGCACATCTGGTGAGACGTCATCTCTGCCTTGCAGGTGGCTCCACCATTATATGCGACGATGGATCGATGTCAGGAGGATCCGGATGAAGGTCTTTTGGAAGCCCCAGGCAAATTACGCCGCTTAGAATATCACAGAGCGTACATATGTGTCACGAGGAACACGACGATAACCTATGAATGTAACATACGATAACAAGATGCATCCGAGCTGTATACTGTCGTAACGCAGTAAAGTACGCCCAGGACTTATGACACCAGTTGTTAAATTACATACAGGGGATTCGAACAATACGTACGTATATATATATGGCTGCCGTTATATACCCTCACATTTACTGCCAAATACATGTACGCGCAGCTATCTGCGCGTGTGGTCGCGAGGCGTATTCTTTCGACTTTGTCGAGAGGACTTAATTGACATGACGGTGAATAGAGGTGCTGGTACGAGAAGATGTAGTTTAAATTTAGACTCGAGGGGGACTACTTAAAGGACCTCGGACAAATCAAATACCGGAGCTCCGTGCTAAGTACTGTCAACGAATAGGAAGTTAATCCTGGCATGCCCTGTAATATGTTATTCATGCACTCTGCAATGTGTGCCACCATACAAAATATGTCAATGAACATGAATTCAACATATCTTGTAATGTTATTCATGCACTAGCTCTGCGCCGCCGTGCTAATATGTCAAAGAACATGAATTCAACATATCTTGTAACGATATTCGTGCAATCTGCTATGTGTGCCGTACTAAATGTCAATGAACATGAATTCAACATATCTTGTAATTTTATTCATGCACTCTGTTATGTGTGCCGTACTAATGTCATTGAACATGAATTTAACATATCTTGAATGTTATTCGTGCAATCTGCTCTGTGTGCCGTACTAATATGTCAATGAACATGAATTTAACATATATTGTAATGTTATTCATGCAATCTGCTGTGTGCTGCCATACTAATATGTCAATGAACATGAATTCAACATATCTTGTAATGTTATTCATGTAATCTGCTCTGCATGCAATACTTATATGTCAATTGAACATGAATGTTATTCATGCATGTTGCATCACACGTACATGTCAATGAATATGAATTTAATACCTCTTACAAGTTATTAACGCATTCGCCTGTGTAAATGATCACGAATTTAACACATCCTTACATATTGCGCGTTATTCACGCATTTGTCCTGTGTGCCAGCAATGGTTGTCTACGAACATAATGTAACATTTTATCATGCCGCATTCTCCTATGTGTGCCGTATGCTGGACAATGACAATGACTTTAACAACCTTACATCGTACGTGTCATTCATGCATTCTCCTACGTGTGTCCTGGTTGTGTCAACCGGCTGCAGGTATACATGTAGTTCAACTCCCTCATTAGAGCTAGTAAATAGGAGTGTACATAGGTATACTAACCAGTAATACCAAGAAATCGGCAATAATTAATGCATGCATGACAATAGCCAAACTTTTGTCCACATCGAAGCTATACGATAGCTGATCTAGAAATATTCTTCCATTTAATCCACTTAAACACTATTATATGCTAAGTTTCCAACTGCTCTTTGTAATTTCAGAATTGCTAAGTTATAATTGTGGTTAAGTTTCCATTGCTGGTGAAACAGCTTTTTTTTTTTTTATTGCAGCGTCTATTTTTAAAGCATCTGGCATCATAGAACATGGCATCTCAAGCCATCCTTCATTGATCATTGTGTAATCCTGTATTAACCATCATTCAGTGCTGTTCTGTCCATTACGTAACAATATAACATAGTGACTTTTCAACGGTTGGAAAATAACAGACTTATCTTGCTCATAGATTTCACAGCTGGTGCAATTGTTCTATGTAAATCAACTGCCACTGCAAATTAGGTCCAAGCCATGGCCCGGTGTGAATAACTCAACATACTTTACAAATTCTGGGAAACGATAAACCTGGCGTATCAGCTTGACGGTTTAACCGAATGAATTAAAGGAGGACAACTAATTTGTGGTAGTATGTGGAAGTGCTTTGGGCAGCCCGTCTGCTCCACCGTAGTTCAATGTAGTTCGAAACTATCGTTTACAGTTTTGTTGGCAACAATTATCGTCCAACTGAATTACCGGACAATCGGACAATTTAAACAATGAAGAGTAGTACTTTTGAACTTTTAAGGTAAATCTTATAATTATAGATTTTAGAATATACAGACTAGACACTTTCCATAATTTGTTAACTGTATATGAATGTACTACTAGTTGGCATAGAAATACAATCATGGCAACTGGATGGCATCTCCAAAACAACAGAAATAAACACAAAGAGGAAACACATTGTTTTATAGTTGCCATAGCAGTGCATGCCCATTTATTTTTCAGTTGTACAGAAAAGAAAATTTACAAATATATAATAAAAATAATATGATGATCAACACAAACTGTTTCATGTGGTTTTTTTTGGCTGCAGGATTTTATTGTTCGATTAATAGATTTTTATGTCAATTTCTCGTTTTAAGTTTAGGTCTACATTCCATGCCGTTTGAAATAAACCATCTGACATTTATTACAACGCATCAAAACAAACTTGGCGGGGCGTCACAGCTTTTGTCGAGTTACGATTCAGCTGGCCAGCCGCATGGGGTTCCGGTAATGTCAATTATTATATAGGGTGGTGTACCTAACTACCCACATTTGAACGTCATAGCATGGGATGACAGGAGCTACCATCTCATCTTTTTGAATTAAGTTTAACTTAAGCAAAAGGTTTAATATACAAAATTTTGTTTATCACATTTGATATGTCACAGAGATGATGCATATGGAATAATGGAGACAACAATTTCTTGCTCGCTCCGTTCTGTGCGACTCGTCGATCTAAAAAACGGTACGTGATGCGTTTATACCAATCGTGAGATGGACCGCACTTGCTCCCATTTCACAAAATTGTGAATTCGTATACAATACGTATCCGCCTAAAAGTTTTTGCTACTCTTCACTTTATACTGACAGAATTTAATTAACAAGCAGTTACTAAATCGGCTTGCATGATCTAATTAAGCCGCAGTTGACACGTGTTTCGATGGTCACTCGTTCAAAGACCTGCCCGAGAGCAGTAACAGCTGGCGTCTCGACATCCTCTGCGAACTACAGAACTAAGACAAGCATTATCATATTTGAAAATGATAGCACGATCGTAACTATCGTAGCTATCCGGGCAACGGATTCTACTTACATTAACAGGTCTACGATATCCACTCGCGCACAGCCCGATCGTAGTACGCCGGTGGACCCAAGCTATCCGGGCAACGGATTCTACATATATGTAACAGGTGTATGATGTCCTTAAATTATGGTTGATCCAGCTGCATTCGTTGATATGACCTTTTGCCCATTGACATGATGGTACCCATTAATCAGCCAGAATATGATTAGTTGAATTTTCCTTACTATACTTGCCTGCAATGCAATGACCAATAAGATGTATTATCTTAATCACACTGAGGGTTTTCAAAAATTCCTAATTATTAAGCAAGCTAGCATATTTCACAATCTTTTAAATATAATAGCAGTGCCTTATGTGCCTATAAAGCAAGAAAGGAAACTTTTGATTCATCTGTGTTCACTTTTACGGCAATATTTGACACTACAAATATTTAAACGATAAGGTGCATGTCAGGGTCAATTTCATTGAAGGTGACTACTTAGCTGAATGATTGACACATATTGTCCAAAGCGGTAAACTCGAAGTCAATCCTACCAAGCATTGTTCGCTAGGGTACATATCAGGGCATGTGAAAATGATTTCTAACGCATCACAGAGGGAAGGGACCAGAACACAGGCTTAAAACCGGGGGAAAAAACAAAGCGATACCTCAAGTGAAAACAAGGTAATCGCAGAAGAACGTCACTACAGTACTGTAGTATCCGTGAAAATCCAGGAAAACGAAAGAGAGGTCCAAAACAAATCCGGTTCGACAGGATTAAATTTCCTCAGGAAAAATATCAACGATGAGGTTTGGCACAGAACGAAAAAGAGCGACGAGTAATTGCCCTCTTTTCTTATGGATGCATTCAGGGTATAAGTATAGATCTGCACGGCGAACAGCAAGATACAGCACATTCATTATTCCGTGTTCATCGTCACGGCCATACGACGTAGACACCACAGACATTTACACCGTACCGCTTAGCAACTCTAGCCGAAGGGTACGTTGACCCATAAATTTGCCCACAGGGGGGAGACTCCAACATTGAACCTAGCGGCACTTGAGCGTTGTTCGTGCCATTTAACAACAATAGACCCTCAGAATTAATGAAAACCAATGTTTTGTTTTGACATATGTTATAATGTTTTGACATATGTTACAATGTTTGTTTTGACATTTGTTGTAATGATCTTTTCACGATTATTGATGAACCGGTTGGCCAGATTCCAATACAAAAATCTGCAGGATTACATCGAGAAAAAAACACATGGCCCAGTTTGCAACCTTATTAATAAGCACTACAGTTATTTTAGATTCATAAATAGTGCTTTCCCTTCAATTGATTTGTAAGAATTTAAACCATGCATATCAGGCTTCAAATGAAATCCCGCGTCTTGCGGTTTCCTCGAACGATCAAAAATTCAATTTATTGATCAAAGATTTTTACTAAATATACATTCCCGGAAGAGAGTAAGCGAGAGAAGCTCAAAGGTTTTATCTTGTTATGTTTACCAACCGTGCACTATTCATAAAATTACACTGTTAGTACACTGGAGCATGTGGATTACCATGGCAACAATCTCATTGTTACACTGACTGGTAGGTATGATAACGAACTGTGGAGTCGGTCCGATTCTTCAATTGCTTCGGACTAACACAACGATGAAAGGTATAGTTTATTTACACCATTGTAGCGCTGTAAGTAACTTCTTTTTCTAAATGTTGACAGCTAATAGCCGGCAAGTGCGACGTGTTCGTTATGGTTCCTTTTGCATCACCGTAGGTTCAGACGACAGAGAGGGGATGAGGGATGGGGGAAGAAAAAAGTGGGGGACCAGAAAACATGCTTTAAGAAAATTGTGTTTGCCATGGTTCCATCCCATTTGATTTAGGATTTGCTCGGTTACAACGATTAGGTAACTTATAGATTGTAAATCGAAAATTGAAGCGAAGAAATAATGCGACGAATCACAATGGCATCCGCTTAAATCAGCCGCTGTGCACATGACGTATGCGAACAAAGATAAAGATTCTTTGAAATCGAAATAGTTTGGGTAGACCAGCTTGACTATATAATGACAGTTTTGAAACGGCTAGAACTTGTACCACGCGCACATACCCGCCCTAAAATATCATAACTGGAGATATGTAACTTATATATGGACTATACTGATAGTACTGTAACTGCAATACAAGCCGTAACCTCCTGAGTGATGGTGGGTAACAATGGGTCTTATGAATCATATAAAATGAAATAATGCATAATACCTTTGACCCACACATGACCATGTTAGGTGGTTGTATCACAGTTTTGGGGGAAATACCATTTCCCTTTCCAAGAGCCTGTCGCACCACAGGCATACTAATACTTCTACCAAGAAGCCCATATCACGCAGTACATGACCTCTTGTCCAAATTACCGGTCATTGTTTTACCGTAATGACCAGTGTACGAGTAGCGTTTGTATTTTCCATTGGAGGAAGTAAAAATAATTCTGTTAAAAGCAAGGTAAAACTTGGATTCCATTTCCCTCTTCAGGACTGTTTTACTTGAGCGATAATTAATTTTCTACGCCAACAGGCAGAATATATACTGCTTGCTGTTTCATGCGACCACATAGGCTTCGATACACCACTGATCGATATGTTTACGACTGCCGTTTATTTCGCTAGTGAAATGAATATATAGGGGAATAAAAGAATTAGAACACTTTTGTCGTGGAGCCGTTTATGAAGATCTACATATATATTGGTTTCCTATGCCGGTCGGTGGCTTGGCAACAAGAGCTAATACATGTCGCATAAATTTTAGAATCATTGGCTCAATAAAACGTTTATGCTGTAAACTTTTTATTCATGTTTACTCGCCGAGAGCTGTTACAACCACATCTTGAGTGGTGCTCGACGCTGTGCTCCTTGACATTATCTTCAAGCCCTCTGACGAGTGAATGTGCGGCCATCACCAGATTTGAAAAATACAGGACGATCTGGTTTGCCTACACTATTATGAAGCGACGGAGGTGGGTGACAGATCTAGGATACCACTCATGCACATGTGGGAGTTAAAGGTTACATGTGCGTTAAAAACAGCTGTACCGTATATCAGTACATTAAGTTTTGATCATGTTTCACATAGTATGAATGTACAATACATTGTTACATTTAGGGAGACCTTGACCATTATTTTAAAAAAGAGAATAATTATTGTGGGTGGTTGTGGCAAACTTTCTGACCCGTACAAAACTGACCCGTACAAAACTTAGATCTGCCCTCAAAAACAACAGTTCCTCGTTACACATAGTCCATGACATGTAGCTAGGGCTATTTTCATTCGAACCTACCGCTTCGAACATAGGCCTAGTCGGCAACAAAGCCCCAAAAAATATGAAAATAAACAACTGTCTGGATATTTATTTGCCATGATATTTACTTTCTTTTGAGTATATTGGACTACTACATCAAAGTTTTTTATCAAGTTGGTTGTTTCAATGAAAAAATCTACAGCACGAGTAAGGGGTAAACCTTGCCATTGGCGATGCAGACACAATATACAGTATACAGTTGAGTTTAAAACAAACAGGTAGGCTACCTGTCTGCTTGACAAACAAACAATAATTGCATATACATAAATCAAGTTTGAATAACAATTTTTTGTCAATACTGTCACACGGTTTAATAATAAAAAACATTAAATGCAGGAGAGGTTTATTACATTTACATGACATTAAATGACTGAAAGCACCATAATCAACACCTACAGTGTACGGAGAATTTTCCGTAACGTTCATTGTACCAATCGTGGACGTAACATACATCTCTCACAGATAACTTTATATTAAATGCCAAATATGCTACAATTCATAAATGGTCATGCTGATTTACCAGAGAACCACAGTACATTATGTTAGTGCAATCACCAGAAATGAAAATGTTTATAACTCGGTTTTCATTCTCTATGAGCTAGATACCAGCTGGCATACAGTAGTAGAGAATCTGGCAGTTAAAAAAATTCACCATATATACAGTATATTGTTACGTATTGCATAATCTAATCGTATGACTGATGTATTTTGAAGCCTGTGGCTATTGCGTTACCATATCGTGAAATCTGATCGTGTGAACTATGACTGATGTCTTGGAAGGTCTTCGTCTGTGATGCTTAAAGACAGGAATTTCTCCCCCTGATATCGCCTATCAACAGGACACGATACGATACAGAGGCAACGCACATCGGCGATGACAAATGATGGCTTAGGGACGTTTCGATGATGCCGGCAGTATTTTTAGGTGTCAAAGTATACTTATAGACTCGGTTAGACAAGACCGATCATGTTTAAGGACTTTCTGTGAGAGTAAAGAAAGTCAACGCCTATCAATTTGAAATAAGTTATAAATTCAAAGACAAATCTGTGACCGATGGTCAACCGAATAATTCAACTCTAATAATGTTACACTGCACTGCTGGAACGGACTACAAGAAGTATCAAATAGCCTACAATAAATCACCATATGCTGAAATATACATATATATATAAGCGGCTATATCCAATAGCCTTGTTCCTATTTCGTATCGGATGCAAGTGAGAAGTCTACATCAAACTACCTAGCCTAGCTACGCTACCATAGAAGTACCAAGCGAGCAGAGTTAAAGAACCAAGATATTCTAGCTGCCAAGGAAGTTGAGGCATCTCAAGGAAAAACCATTCCAAGCTGCCAAGCCTTCCCAGTTTACCAGTCTACTTAATTAGAAAGGTATAAGTTAGTAATCTTAAGTTAATTGTTTAGTCCCATGTTGTATGTTTGTTCTTTGCCTTAATTCCAAATAACTCCAGAGAAGAGAGCCTGTAAATATATTCATCCAAATTAAAAACATGGCATCTCAAGCCATCCTTCATTGATCATTGTGTAATCCTGTATTAACCATCATTCAATGCTGTTCTGTCCATAACGTAACAACGTAATAACGTAACAACATATACATGGTGATTTTTCAACGGTTGGAAAATAACAGATTTTCTCCGCATTAGCCGGGCGGTTATCTTGCTCATAGCGATTAACACTGGCATGATGTAGATTTCACAACTGGTGTGATTGTTCTATGTAAGTTGACTACCACAGCAAATTAGGCCCCCCCCCAAGCACTTTGATTCAGGTTAATGACTGAACTGATACTGTTAATTCTCGCAACAGAAAGCCGCCCAAGAAAGAACTTAGGCTCTAAACTGACCAAACAATGGCAGAATCTGCCACGGCGTCAATCCCATTTCGATCGGACTGGTTTGGGCGAGTTTTTAGTGCCACATAATGTGTAATGAATGACTCTGTTGGTGGATAGCCCTATAACCAGTACAGGTCATCCTAACCACCACAGGTGTTGCAGCTAGATTTGAAGAAATCACTATAATTTGTTTATGCACTCTGAAATAATAGCTTTTGTCATAAACCTTTTATTAAAAACTAAAGTAGATGCATACGGTTACATGTCAAGGATAGCAAATGAGCATAATTTGCACCATCTTGCCTTATATACTGAGTGGATGGCCTAGTTTACGACGGAAATGGTATAGGATATGTGCATCTTCCATGGATGAGTATATTTAGTCATTGTAGAAACCCTTTAAGGTATTGGTCCAATTGTCCATAGCCTACATTTAGGATTTAGCACGCTTGGGTTAGTATTTCCAAGAAGTTATGTATACTTTCTACATAACTGTCAGCAGGAACATTGCATTAACTTAGTTTAAGAATGATCAAACAAAATAGGTTTAAATGATGCCAGCTGTCAAAAAATAATGTGGTAGGCCTACATTTGACCTGTAACGCCTTAGGCTGTGTTGGTTGATTTGGAGTGCAACATGAAAACAATTTAGGCAGATGTTAGGCTTCACGTAACGTTATAATAGTCTAAGATCAAGACCTAAGTGGGCCAATTAGCCAACCAACGCCTAAGGTTAGGCCTAGTACTATAGTAGAAGTACTAGGTGCAGTGGCCTAATCCGTACCCGTGGAACTTGGGTTTCTGCCAAGAAGCAAATTGCGCGGAAATTATTATCATTTAAATTTGTTTAAATTAAGGCCTATATTACACCCAATAAAAATTAACCCACCTGTTGGAGTGCACTGCACCGTCAGAGAATCCTCCCTGCAGACTACCCGACTGGGACTGAGAGAGAGACGATTTTAAAACTTTCCTCCCGGCGGTGACTGGGCGATTGTCCGGCGGGGAACTGCGGGGTGTCGTCGTCGTCGTCGGAAGCTGGCGGCCAGCTGGCAGTCGGGCCGAGTCCGCGGCGAGTCTACTCGGGGTGGCTTTCTCGGTCGGAATGGTCTCGGCCGTCGCGGGCCGTACTACTGCGCTACTGCTGCTGTTGGATGATGAATTGTTGTAACTGGAATTATTATGATCAAGGACTGCGTCAGTCATTGTTCACGTCTCTCCTTTTTTCCCCCCCCAGAAATTGTGCCGTGTGTGTGTGTGTGTGTGTGTGTGTGTGTGTTTGTCGATTCTTCGTCCATAAACACTAGCTCAAGTTTGGCTTTGTAACTCGTAGCACCTACTTCAGGTTGTAGTAGTACTAGTAACCTTACGCCGCAAGTTGTAATTAAAAACGATACCAGCATGTTTCGGGCGAACGAAAAAATTTAAGTTGCGCACATCACGGACCGGTTAACAGTTTTCTTTCTGAAAAGTTTCTCAAGCTGACTCAGTGACCAACATGCCTCGGTATAATATACTAGAACAAAGTAGTACAAATCCTCTTCACTTTTCCTTCTGACTAGATCACAGTTTCAACGGTGATGACACCCGCACGAAATCTGGTCTGAAACAGTTAAAGTTATAGTCGGTTTGATCAAAGATCAACAGCTGCTTGCGGCGGTCAGCCTGTGTGTGTATGTGTGTGTGCGTATGGCACGAACCTGTAATGACTTCCTTCAATGCGCAGTCTTATAACGCACCGCGCGCATGACGCGTGGTTTCCAAGTATACGCTTATTGAATATTATTACTACTAGGAAGACAGCCAGCTAATAGCCCAGTAGAGATGAGAGGTTGCAGATTATAATGACACTGAGGATGAGGTATGATGAGAGAGAGAGATAATTGCAGCTAGAAATTGACCAAACAAATTACTTGTCGGCACTGCCAGCATAATATATAATGTAAAGTGTGTCAAATTGCAGATCATTGAGATGTCATCTCAAGGCCAGAGGCAACAATGATGATTTACTGAACTTGTTTTATGATGGCACGCGTTTGGCATCACCATGAGTTTTGCAGACCGTCGTCGGTCGTGAAGGCATGCAGGTTTAACTTACTGACCACGGAATTCCGCAGGGATGGTTCCGCGATCATTACTAACTGCCTCTCTACTGACATTAAACACAGAAGGACTTTATGTACCATGTATTATGTGTAGTATAATCAGAAAGGATCATAAAGGACATGTCCTCCTCATGAACCACAAATAACCAAAGTTCTACCATTATCGGAAAAAAAAGCATATGTTATCGAACCTGGAAAAATCCCTGTGAAGCTTATTGACTATGACCTCCACGGTACGGTACAAATTGGCAAGTCATGAAATGCCTCAGTCTATTAAAACCATGGACAAGTTTAGTAAATTATGAAAGGGAACGAGATACTTATTCCGCATTATAACTTATAAGTTCTAATTAATTAAAGTCACAAGTAGGATGAAATAAATTGACCTCGAGAGCTGGCTCAGTCAGTCTGGGAAGATGGTTTGTTGGCATATAAGTGGTGCTTACGGTTCTTTCTTGGGTGGGAATAACTTCGCTCATACCAACTACAATGCAGTGGTGATGAACAGGTTGCTCTCACTTCTCTCGGTCTTTGAGAAAGTGGTCAAAGATCGAGGTA
>JAODAG010103418.1:0-15650 GCA_027574785.1 Orphnurgus asper
ATATATATATATATATATATGGAATGGATTTAACTAATATCTCCTACTGTGAGATCATAAAAATGATGTAAATCCATTATATTTCATGCTACTGATCATCCGTGAATCGCTCGCATGATTCTTTGTATTTTTGCAAATTTAGTTTTCCCTGGTCTAAGTTTTCCGTGACATGTGTTGCGGTTTGTGCTGACTGTTGCATTCGTTATACAATTTGTATGGGTCATTTGCCATTGATAGGAAGTCTGAGTTGTCTTTATAAAAAAGAAAGAAAAAATAATCCAATTAATTTGACAGACTGTACGAACGTAGCGTGTGAAGTGTATCGGTCGTATAGGAGTGTAATTAACAATACTATAGCATAAGTTGTGTTTTTTCTTTTCTTGGCGTTGAAGAAAATATCATTAGGGCTAATTGGTATATATTGTAGGCTAACATCACACCGTTTCACCGTATATAGCTACACAGAAAGTGTGTTCAATAAATCAACTTCGGGCAGCAATATCAGCAGGAGGTGCTCTTTATATCGCCACAGTGCGGTATGGAGTATAGAATGAGAGAATGGAGGATAGAATATAATATTGATTCGGATTTATAAGACAAGGGGGTTATTAGTCAGATTGCAACTACAACTGAGGCAATAACGGGTACGACGTGCCGATCCCATTACCTGATATATCTATGCCATGAAACAAAATGTCACCTTGAAACAGTACCCCACAAATTACACAGGTAATGAAATGGCGGGAACTAGCTCATGCCATCACCGCTGAGCGATGCTAAGGTGACAAATATTAAGGTATAATAATAAGGTGACAACTGTATTTATGTGCAAGTATATGAGAATGATTATACATGAACTGACAAAGGTTAGCAGAAAAGACATCAATGAATGCGTCTATTCTAATGACCATGGAAGGCCATTCCGTGCTCCCCCCTAAACCGTATACGACGTACAAGAAAGGCGACCCATCCGCGGTGGAGTTTCATTGGTGTAATGTAGAGTATTGCAATTATATAAAAGCTTTGATTGGTTAAGTTGACTTAAAACCGATACGTTTCACATCACGTTTCACAGTCCCGAATGTAACATACAGAATGTATGGTAAAACCTGTACGTATCACATCACTATGCAGGAGAGAAAGTCCAGAGTGGAATGTAATGTATGGTGAAACCTGTATATATCACATCACTATGCAGGAGAGAAAATCCAGAGTGGAATGTAATGTATGGTGAAACATGTATGTATCACATCACTATGCGTGAGAGAAAGCCCAGAGTGGAATATACTGTGTGGTGAATCCTGAACATTTCACATCACGTAGCATATTCGAGGAAGTCCAGAGTGGAATTATATAGTCCATGTATATGCTATACAATGAGAAATCAATATTGAACTGACAATATCCTTATGACAGTAATTTGTGATAATTTGAATAAAATTTCGGACAAGTTAACTAAGGTCCAAATGTTACCCAATCCAAACCTGAAATAGACCTACGTGCGTTAGGCTAGTGTTTTTATTTAGTTAAGAAAACCGTCCCAAGAACGAACCTGGAATCTAAACCAAACAAACGGCAGCATATGCCACGACTTCAAAAGCCAATTGACCAACTTTTCAGCAACAGGAACGATCCGGGTGCAGACTTCACCGGACTGAGTTGGGGCTACCACGTGACGGGCAACCAGTAAATCTTATGTATCACCATTTAACAGAAAGTAAGCGAAGTAAACCACAAATTATTGTAATCTTTTTTACTGTGTCGAGTCGTAGCAGCTAGCCAGTCATCCATGGGTTAAATTAAGGTGGGAATACGTACCCGTGACAACGCTAACCAGATGTCCACTAAATTTACTTTACTTTACTCATGAAAGTCAGACCAAACTGAAGAACCACAAAGAGGTGACGCGAATCCAGAGGAAATCTGACATCCCTCGATCAATGAAACCGGCCTCCCACCACCCGGGGACAGAACGGGGTTGACCGTGAGGATGAGTTCGACTCGTATGGGGACTTGTTTAATCGGTCTCATGCAGGGTAGAAGCTCGTGAAGGTAAAATGTCCCCTGAAAAACAATGAAATATATTGTGTAATCCTCCGATTGGTTGATTCGACCATATCTCATGTAAGCATCCCACATTATGCCGTGTAGCATTGGTGTCGAAGTTTTATAATATAAATGTTCCAATATTAGTTTAAAATGTTAATTGGTTTAACAATACGTTGACATGTCAAGCGGTTCTGAAAATGGTTCGCTGCATTACATTGATATCAATGGTTTTGAACAGTTGCTATGCAGGAGGGATTTGTTCCCAAAGAGTGAACCAGAATGCTATTTTCCAAAAAATGTTAACCATTGTCTTCCTTGTAACTATACGTCAGTTACCTGACCAGTGTTGTCTGATGGTGTGGTGGAGTACTATGTTTATGTTTACTTATTATTATTATTATATACGTTCTCAGCATGGTTTCGGCTGGAAACGATCTTGTTTGACAAACGTTTGAAAGGTTGTTACTTCTCATTTAGAAACACCACCCTTACCAAAAAATTAGGCTCCAAAACCTGGCACCACAAACGGCAGCATCACCCGTGCTGAAAGCCTCTCCTGCTTTAACATGCTATTTAAAAGAACGGTGATAAGCATATATATATATATGCCTCTGTGCTATAGCACTCCAACATATGTTAAATTCGAGTCGCTTTTGGAAGCCACTTGTGTTCAAACAGAAATACGGGGAGCTATAGTAGGAGATATGTTGAACGTGACAACTGTAAGGAACCGCAAATGTACAGAGTGGCTTAATGTTCATCTTTCTTCTCTGGAATGAGGAGTTTACGAGAAATATGGAGAATGGAGAAGTATGGAGAAATATGGGAAACCCGGATATCGCGGACGATATTGCTGCATTCTCTATCGGTCTGGTGGGTTGTTTTTCTAGCGTTCACGCTGTATTTACACGGTCTCAATTGTTCAGTCGTTTGAGGAAAGAGCAAGCAATCAAACTTTTAACACAAGGTGGCATCCGTAAGCACAACTTTTTAACATGTGTTAGAGTGTTATAACATACCGGCACATATGCAATATCACACCATATTACAGTGCTTTTATATGCGAGTGGCAGCATAGGCCTATATGTACTGCACTATCGCGCAAAACTTATACACTTACCAGCCCCAATCTTATTTCGATCGGACTGTTAGTATCTTGCATATAATCGGCAGGAGGGGGGGGGGGGGAGTGTAGTGCCACGTCATGTATAGCTAGCTCACGACTCTGCTGGAGGAAACCTCCACTATTAACCAAATGGAGACCGTTCTGCATTGTTATATCAATCACTTTCTAACACTATCATATACTGGGCCTACATGTCAGAACATTATTTACTTTTGTCATCTTTCATGCCAAAGTCGATATTCTTTTATATACAATGGTCTTGCTAGCCTACGTATAATTCCCCACATACTTTAGGAAACCATTATAAACTTGCATGCAAAACTGTATATTATAATTATAGCAACTATAGCTTAATCTGTAGACTGCATCGTCTGTCTTCTTTTAATGGCGCAGTAGTTTTAATTTATTTTTAAAATAGTGCTGGGAAGTAGTCTACTTTGTTTTAGGTTCCTGAACTCGTGCAACGTTCCCGAACTCTTGCCAAGTTGTGCTAGATAAGTGAGCTCGCTATTACACTGATATCGCCTGAGGAAAAAAAATGTGTGGCTCACAGGTGGACGCTTTGCGTTGGCGCCTTCTTGACTGCAACTCGCACGCACGACTACGTCAGGCAGCCAACAAGCCAATCTGGTTTCCCCCAACTACTTAAAAACTAAACCTTAAAGAAGGGAATTTGTTCGCAACCCCTGCATGCAGTAGGCCTACTTAGCGATACATGAATGTACTCGAGGATAAGTAACCAACATTGCTTCGAGTATATCGAAGAGTGAAAGATCACTCCTCTCCTGTAAAATTAGGGCAATCTCTTTCAATAATTATTATTGTTCTCAAAGTATGTTAGGGAGTCCAAATATTATCACGCAAAGTACCGTAAAACATTTGCGTTCGTTTTTATGGCTACATTGGGCCTCACCGTGTTGCTCATTTAGTACCGGTAATAAGTTAAACCTCTATTTTTTTACAATCTTAGCTAACATTTGCGGTCTTGACAGTTGGTGCATGTTTAACCTATAACATGAAATATTCATCTCTGTAATATAACACATTTACCACATTGTTCAGATTTTCATTATCACGGATTAATTTACCTTCGGTGACCCCTCGTGGGTTATTGCACCATCAAACTAGGGTGAATGACCGGTGCACGTATTTTTTTCTCTCCCAGGGCGAAGAAGGATAATTTTCATAAATGGGCGGACGGTCCTTGCCTGTTGGACCATAGAACAGCAATCGGAGTATCGCTTCAACGACTTTCACAAATTTCGCGATCTCATCCATCATATACACACGTACTTACGTAATATGGTGGGCCGCAGCGGACAAAATTCACCAATCATTGTAAATATGTATATGTCCGACATAAAAAATGGAATTAATGTCTGCATTAATTCGAATTATATAGTGCAGAGTACATTAAATTATATTCCGGGAGAATTATCACCTGGTGCTGTGGCACACGCTGCCGTTGTTTGGTTTATAGCCATTTATAGTACAATCATTTTAGGTTTCGTGACCATATTTAGGACACCAAAGTTTCTCAGTGGATTTGACAAGGGTAACCGATATTTAAAAAAATGAGCCCCCATACACTTCCTCAAAATGGTGGGAAAGTTGTTATATAGGCCTTTTTTGTAATGGCCGCCGCCATCTTAAAATAAGTTATATTTCTTGAACCAGATGGACAAAGAAAGTGTCAATTCCCACTAATTGTGGTTTCAGAAATATGATGGAATGTCATATTTTATGATTTAGAGTCAGCTTGACTTCTAAATCCAAGATGGCCGCCGATGCCATCTTGAAAAACATAATAAATTGTATTTCTTGAACCAGATGGCCAAAAAGGGCAAACAAAATGTCAATTCCAACTAATTCTGGCATCAGAAATATAATGACATGACAGTTTTTATGTTTCAGGGTCATCTTGTCCTCTAAAATCCAAGATGGCCGCCGCCGCCATCTTGAAAAGCATGATATATTTCTTGAACCAGATGGCCAAAAAGGGCACATAAGGTGCCAATTTCCACTAATTCTGGGATCAGAAACATGACGAAATTATATTTTTAATGTTTTGGGGTAATCGTGGCCTCTAAATCCAAGATGGCTGCCGACGCCAATTTGAAAATCATACTAAAAGTTGTATTTCTAGAACCAGATGACAAAACCTTTTATTGACAATAAGATGCCATTTGCCATTATCGTTGGTGGCCTATGCATTATTGCTAGAATTAAAGAGTGATATTCAGGAGATGTCCGCTGACATATTACCATTCATGGGACCCTTCCATATCCAAATGTCTTTCATCAATGCGATTTACAAGAGGTTCAAAGGTTCAGGCATTTCAGATGTGCAGGTGGCTGCAGGAATCGTTGCAGATGGATCCGAGGATCAAGCTCTGCGTGGAAAACACTTCAACCGTGGTGTGCGCTGCCTACGACTCTTCTACGAGGCTCTGGTCCACCATGCACCAGACAAACGTTTGGAAGGTTCCACTCTGTCTGAAGAGATACAGGCATCTCTCAGAAAACTTCGACATTTAGTCGAGCAACGAGCCCTCGCAAATCTCTATGTGACCTCCTAGATACTACGAAATTCGCCTCCATTCTCCCTTCCGCGTTCGTTCCGATGCTTTTAAAACCAAACCCAATAATTTCCCCATACATACAAACTGCATTGCAATGACTGTATTGAAACGTTAACGTACCCTAATTTGCTTCAGCCAATCAGCGTTCGCTAATCTTCGATTGATAGACTTCCAGATGAGGTTAACTCCTGCCAACACTACTATCACCCTGTAGTGAAAACACACTGTCTTTATAAATGAACCTATTTACACTCCCATTAATTAATAGGCTAGTCCCAAGTGCGTAAAGGGGGATCTGAAAGACACCAACATATCCTACTATATCCTCGCACAGTAAGCGAGTTGTTGAAACCAGCTGCCTTTGATTTTATTAATCTCGTTGTGGCGTAACCAAAACACATGTAGCACCAACATATGTGTTACATGGTCCATGTCATAAAGTCTTATAACTTGGTTGACTTTGGTGCAAAATATGTATTAAAGTGAATAGATGACCTAATAGTTTTCTTACGTTAGTCTCGCATTCCAGCCGCTTTTATTGAATAAATCCAAGCATGATATTTAAAGGGTGTTATCTCTAAAACTGAAGATGCAATTACAGTGAAACGAAAAATAACATTGTTTGAAATATGTTGCCTTTCTTTTATTGACCTGGCGTTTTTTAAAAAAATTTAAACTGTCCCTTTAATGAGGATATAATCCTGTCTTAAATCATTCTAAATAAGATAAAGACCATGGTTATAACGAAAACACTGACGACACTAAAATGCAAATTGAATTAAAATGCTGGATTAATGTTTCCAACCTTGGTATAGCTAACAATAATGGGAAAATGTTAAATGTTATCCTCCGTTATCTCTACCTCATAATTTGCGCATAACATAATATGGCCACCTAGCTGTATGAATTTCGGTCTTGCAGTTTCTCTCAGTGCAAGCAAAAATGACATACTTTTTATAGCGGCCTTAAAACAGCGTGATCAAGACATTTTGACGAAGGAGTGTGGCATGTGACAATCTCTTTTAGCATAGCCCACGGGTGTAATTACTTATTATGGTAGCATGATCTAGGTAATTGGAAGCGAAACTTACATGTACAGTGTCTTATGCTGACATTTCAATTTCGTATATAATGTGTTACGTTTTCAGACTCAGTGGTTACAATGTATTGATTGTATTGTACGCACAGCTGACTATGTGCATTCTGTGTAGTGGGTGTAGCTTATGCTTCATGTAAGACCACTTCCACTATAGGATACATACATGAGTATGAATAAGTTCTGTATACACATGTGTATACTTTTTAAAGATAGTTTTACATGAAGTACATACCATTTAGTTTCCCTCTGGCTACTTACACATGTAAGCCTCAACACCGTCATGGTGTGACTGCTCCACTAGCTTTTGGTAAAGCCATTAACCTTTCAGAGAGACCAATGACCAATTTTACGTACCGAGGAAACCACAAGAACTTGCTTGGCATAGCGCAGGAACTTGTAAATAGTTTTTGTGAAAGTCACACATGGGAAAAATACTGCTTGCAGTTCTGTATTTATCCAAGCTGTCACCACATACGGCGATCTCGCTCAGAATGGTCATTACATCAAGGAAAATTTATTACTGGGGTAGGTTATAATGACCCCAGTTTTATGTATCGGACCCCATTATTAGCGTTACGGACTGGATGAGAAAGGTTTAAGAGCAAGCGTCGCGGCACGGTAATTAAAGGGGGTATATGCTATGTAGGATTACGGGAGTGGGTGCATAGACATCCACGCAAATGATCCTTGGCATGAGAAGAATATTGTTCATGGCTAGGATTTAACATAAACGGAGCGTTTTCAAGTGGTGTGATCCACAATGACCGACAATATGCCTTTAAGAATAATCCGAGACGTCGCGCACCCGGATAACATCACGATTAAAGGCGGTACGCACCACAATAATTAATTGCTCCATTGACTTACACACTAAGTCTGTCATTTCAATTGACCGCCAACATCCGTGACATATACGGTACCTTTCAGATGATAGCTGACGTCTTGGACAGTCATGGCCTATACTATGGCCGTTAATTTGTTTTAGCTACGAGACGAGAACTTTTAGGACAGTACACCCTATCCCTAAGAACAAGTGGTGTCAGTTGTCCATAATGACCGACAATATTCCCTCCAGAATAATCTGAGACATTGTTCCATTGACTTTCAAACTAATTTTTGTTATTTCACTTGACCACCACATCCCTGACATAATGGTACCCCTCATACGAAAGATGACATCTTTGATAGTCATGTCCCCTACAAATTTCCATACAGTATGGCCGTTTGGACTTTGAGCTAAGAGAGGAGCAAATTTAGGATGGTCCACCCTACATCTAAGAACTGTGGTGGATCAATTCCCACATATCTGCCACGAAATATTAAAATCGTCTTAAATCCTCCCAATTTTTACACCATCTGTAAGTTATATTGCATCAAAATTTACAACGATATCTACTCAGACATACCATAGAAATTTTGTTTTGGCACTTTTCCCCCCAAAATGGGGTTGGGTAGCTTTCAATGTTGGTGCCGTGGTATTTGCTGCCGTTGTTTGGTTTAGAGCCCAAGTGCTTTCTTGGGTGGGTTTCCTTACAGCAACTGTTACGTTATTAAGTAATTTATTTAGTTAGTTATTTAAGTGTGTAATGTTAACTCTCCAAATTCAAAGACTTGTGAGTCTACTTCCTTGGTTCAAAATTTTGCCCTAGGCACCCAGTTTTGCGTCTTGCGTGATGTCATTCAGATTTTACTGAGATCTTATTAAGTAACCAGGTGTACGGCAACAAATATGCAGTCATCTGGGAGGGATATGCATAGGATTCAACTGTATAAAGTCAAAGTTGAACTTCGATGATAAACCTCTCCATGTGCACGGATGAGGGAGTAAACATGTCCTCATCTCACGTAGCTGTAAGGCGAAGATACCTCGCGTAGACCACGACTTCACTTGGCTTCTCCTATATCAATACTTAAATCCCAAAATCAATCGCGATTCAACCTACCTTGAAAGTTCTATATATTGGCCAAGAAAACTAACTGTATTCTGACTTCTCATTATTCAAAATAATGTTCTAAAATAAGTGCTATAGGACTAGTTTTCTTCAAAGTTGAAAATGAGACCTTAGAAATTCAGATGTAAACTATATATCGGATAAAAATATTACAACCAATGAATGTTTGATTAAAAACGATATTGCGTTAGAAACTTCCCCGTGAAAAAAATGTGTAGATTTATTTCGTTATACTAATCGCCAGAAGCAAATCGGATACTTTTTACTAGGTGACCGTTTCTACAAAAACAAACACATAATAAAACACACATACAAACAAAACAAACAAACAGTAACGTCAAACTTGTACTAGGGAGAAGACATGTCCCCATCTCGTGAAGCTATAAGGTGAAGACACCTTCTGCAGATCCCGACCTCATAAATCAGTACCGAAATCCCAAACCAACCGCAGTTCAACCGACGACTCTTCGGTCTTTGGCATTTAAACATGGAGTGACGCTAAAAAAGATCGCCATGAAATACTGTCTGGAGTTTTGTTTTCATTAGTTTTTGCTAAAAGTGAATCGCACACTCTTACTAGTCACCGTGACCGTTTCTACAAAATGAAATACTGCGAGTGTTTTCGTTTGTTTTCAAATGATGGTAAATGAACTGAACTTTCTAATTTTTACGTTTGATTAAACAATTACACAATTAAACGGCAAGTAAATGACAACTTTTCAAGGAGCAGCTGACTCAATAAGAATTTTGAAAAATGTTATAGCGTGAAATACCAAAATAAAGAAACACCTGAAGCCAACTTCATAACCAAGAATATTAATATAACCTTCAGCGGGAATCACGGAGAACAAAACCCGATATATTTCAAAGAGTTGAAGTGGAGTTTCAAATCAATTTGATTTCAATGAAAAGTCTGCAAGGTTTGGGAATATATTTATAACGCGATATGTGGTCGTCTCATTGCTATATATAGGAAACATTTCCAAGGTTATCGTAATTGTTAATGAAGACATGTTGAATGTAACGCTTTAAAAATCAAAGGCACGCTATACGGTATGACTGTAACTATCGATTTGGTTAGTGAAGGCTTCTTCAAACGGCCTTGAAAAGATGGACAATAAACGGACAATCTCTGGTGCATTATTAATGTTGTGGGTTTTTTTATGCGGTAGTTTGCGTAGACAAACGAATAAACGTACGGATAAGCATAGCTCGCTAAAATTTGATGGCGAAGAAATATAGATAGACTCAGTTTTGTAGATTGCAGCATGCTATACGGTTCCAATAAAGTAAAGGAAAGTATGCCCCGTGTAACTAAGGAATGAATCATATTAAAATATTTATGTTAAGGATGTCATGCATCATCGATTTCAACAGAGTATAATTCCTACCTTCATCAAAACAATCGCGAATTAAATATCGTTGCAAAACAGTAATTAAACCACGTTCCCGCCGTGGTATTCCGTAAAAACTCATTTCATCACAAAAAGATTACTTTTTTATACAATCAATTGCGATAACAGAGAGGGGCTGCCTTACGAATTCGAGGCGATAACAATTCTCGTTTGTGACAGTATAATGTTTCCCATTGTCATGCTAATCACGTGACTCAGTTTGACGAATCATTTTGCAGGTTTGCCAGAAAAAAGGGTAAATGAATATGGCCTTCGTGGCATGTTGAGCTCGAAGATTTGCAGTGTCCTAAAACTGGGTAATTATTGGTTGCGCTACTACATTACGTGCCACTACCCTGGTCCAATTATCTTGAGGTCTTAACAGCCCGATCGAAATAGGACTGGGGTTGGGAAGGTGGTCAGTTTGTCATATGCTGCCGTTATTCGGTTCTATCTTGGGTGGGTTTCCTTAAAAAAGCCATAAAACTAATACATGCAGATGCTTTGATTACTCCTTGTGCTTCTAGTGCTGACTGTTTCTATGCGAGGCACATGGAGAGAAGTTTGAGTGTTGATTGTTTAAGTTAGTTTAGTTTAGTTTACAAAGACTGAAAAACAAGGACAGAATCCCCAAGAAGCCGGAACTGACTTTCAAGAGCATTATTAAGAACATTCATATCTTTAGAAACCACGATCGATTCAGGCAGACTATTTCACCGATCCATAACTATCAGAGAGAAGAAATTCTTTAGTACGTCTAACATACATCCACCTTCTGTAGTATGAAACAGTGGCCTCTAGTGCTTATCGACTCTTAACAAAATTATCGAAAGCTCCGATTGAGGGAGGTGGCGGAGTATCGAGGGAGGGGTAGCTCGGTGTGTTGTATTATGAACAAAACCTATGAAAACCAAAACATGTCACTATAGCGACGAATGTGTTAATTATCAGGTAACATTTTATTAGAAATAATACGCTGTAAGTAAACTAAATTGAAATAAAATGGAGTGTAGAGAAAATGTCAACATCATTTTGCTCTCTCTTTTGTTCTTATACTTCAAGTTTATCTTCAATTTCAACATTTTCTTCACAATTCTATAATAGTTCAGTACGTATTACCTCTTAAAAACCCCTTAATGTATGCAATTGAATTGCACCCCCTCCTCTAAGACAACTACGCACCTCTCCCTAAATACACAAAACTTCGATTGCATCTTATTTGTGGATGGATTGCCTCGCGACTCAACTTCTGGGGTAGATGAGGTTGGAAGGCGGGAGGAGGTGGAGTGTGATTTGGGTTTTATTTCTATAGCTTCATTTGGAGACTATGCATGAACTCTGTAACGAGAGAGCGTTTTGTTATGCTGAATGTTTTCATCGCCCTCTATTTTAGTATCCTTCCCATGATTTGACTCTCCGTGACCTATTGCGATTACAATACTTGTGAAGTACACGTACCACAAGGCAAATCATAACACCCACCTTGTATGTTTACAGAATAAAACTTGGAAAAACATGAACATATTGATATTGTACCCAAGTGTAAATGGAAACGGAGGCCATTTTACCTTTAACACATAAATGTACAATGTTTTGATTATGGGGAACTATTATGAATGTTGTCATATTTGTTCCGCTTACCGTAAGTTTCACGTAGACGCGTAAGGTACGTCGTTGCTACGGAAGATACGTTGTCCCGCCTCCAGCATTCCTGGATGTGTTTATCGTAGCTCGACCGACGATCCCTAAAATAACAAGCAGACGAACCATCTATCGCCACGATTGATCAGTATGTAAAGTGAATCGATAGGTCAGTGTTAATTGTGTAATAAACGGCTTAGGAGGATTCAATCCTTTTCATAAGTCTACTTGACCCTTCAGTGACCTCAACGACGTAAAAAGCCAAGAAAGATACGGGTCTGTAATTGTGTTTTATATTTTATTTACCTTCTAAATGGTTCAATGGCAAATACACGGAACGGTATATATATAGTATATTCCACTTGTACGTCACGCGAAATGACCGGTTATGTCACTTGGGTGTAGTACGAATATTACCAACATACGATTAGTTTAGTTTTTATTAGTTTTATTGAGTCACGGTGCATATTAACAATCAATATCTTCCCTTCTGAACGCTGGCCGTCACCTTCAATGGTACGAGTTGGATGTACAACTTAACTCGGCCCTTCATATGGCTGGCGGAGACGATGAATCATCCCAAAACAATTCAGTGGCGTGACAAGTGTCACGGTAAGTGATTCAAACATTGATGATAAACCCCATAGACCGGAAATCCCCATTAGACCGAAAATACCGTTAGAAGAAGACCCAATCAGCCAAAAACACCAAAAAAACATACATTGTAACTACCATCACGGTAGACAACCGTATAAAATGCTGACAGTAAAGAAGTCCTCTTAATCCTCTTAATTTCAATCGCTAATCTAAAGTGTCGTCTGCCTTTAATAACATGTATTTCGTATACGGAGGGAGAGCTCTAGTTTAAATTATATATAGGAAGCAGTGAATTGAAGATAATGATGTCACTGGCGAGCTAGATAATATGCCTCTAAATGCAATCGTAGTTTAATTTTTTTTCGTGTTCCCTAAAATTGCAATTATTAAAACATTCATATTACTTATTGGCTGTGATGGACTACATTACTGTAATTGATTCTCCCCTCTATATGTAGGCTACTTTTTTGTATCTTAATAAAACTGTGTTAACCAGGATGCCTATATACAAATACAATGACTTGAGTAAAATAATCATGGTAAGGAAGCTTATCGTAAGTATATCGACCCTGACATGGTTTTTAAGAAAAACCAAGTTGAACAAAAGGACTGCGGAACATTATACTGAACGCCAAAAATATAAATTAAAATGCAACAAACCAGAGGGACCCACTGAAACGGACTGTCGTCATATTCTAAATGCATAACTTAATGTTAAAAGTAAGCACATTAATAAACATTAAATCAAATAATCACGTTGCTAAGCATTGCTACTTTTTTTGTTTCTCCCGCCCTCTATATCCGTGGCACCCGTCTACAAAAGACGACATCATTGCAGTGATCGCATATAACGAGTGACCTGCAGGCATCACTAAGGTTCTGCGATTTAAATACAACTCCTCATTTCTCTATGCAGTCGTCAAACGAAAGCTTTTTTTTTTCAAAACAAAATCAAACATTGAAAAATCAAAATCAAGAAAAGGTGGTATTATAAGAAATGTCAGATTTTCCTCAGAGGATCGTACAAGATTTCTTATCCTTGAAGGGATTGTCGGAGGCAGGAACACCTGTTAGTAGCATATCCTCGTTTGCGTGTTCTTGGCAATAGTTCACGAGATCGGCAGATGCTTTCGATATGCTGATACGCTGGACTTTCGACTCTATCTTAAGCTGTTCGATATTCTTCCGCAGGGCTGCGACGCTGTTAGACATGGTTGTGGGTATAGTATCGCTTTATCCGTCTACCGGTGAGGAAACACAGAGAGTACAGCTTCGGGGGCTTATCAGCGACAGTTGAGATCGACTCTCTCAACAAAATTCGAATTGAATATTTCGGTGTATAAGGTAGATGGACGTCAATTGTAGGGTAGTCGTATTCTGCAAAGAAGAATGGAAACGCAGGGTTAGATAGATTATGAATAATTTATAGACTTAATAATCTCATTATAGACTTTCTCTCGCAATTTTATACGGTACCAAGCAAAATAATTACCGTAACTTATCTCCAAATGCGAGAGCCGCAAAAATGGTCATAATTAGATCAAAGCGATTTAAAAAAAATCAATCGTCTACAAAAGCAGAAGTTGGATTTTTTTTCATTTTTGTATCTCACGAGTTTGAAATGTAAGTGAGGTTGAATTAAAACAGCATATGAATTGGAAATGATAAAACAAATCGAAGAATATTAAATTCTCTATAATTGGATTGGGCTTCAATGAAGCAAGATTAGCTGACAAAGTTAATATAGGAACATCTTTCGTTTTGAGGAGCAACCTCTTGTTATCGAGTTAAGTTTATGTCTCACACTTTCTCAATAATACAATGTAACACCAATAACGCCTCAATTACGGCGTCTCCTCGGAAAGCAGCTATACCGCACGCCTCCCTATAATTGGAAATCTGAAAGGCAGCATTATAACTCTAAACACAGACCTAATTCTGACTATATTCGGGCTCTTTATAACAGTTCATTTAATAAATAAACGACAGAATATGACATTCATTCTAAGATTAATTACTAATTGACTTACTAGGTTGAATTTTCATGGGTCATAATCATCAACATCGTTTTAATATAAGTTTTATGGATACCATACAACAAAAATAATGAAAATGTTCACCCTTGACGAAAGGGCAATATAGCCACAGGTAATAATACGTATACGCACCTATAAATAGATAGTAATATTGCTACCATGGTAACGAAATCAATGCGTACGGTATCCAAATTGGAAGTCATCATGCAAACGAAGTAGCAAAAAAAGCAATAACGATACTTTGGACTTTAGAATGACGTGGCATAATTAATCCGTAGGCAAACGAGACGAAGTCTACAAGAAAACTAGAGATAGTAACGAATCAGGTGACATTTTGCAAGAAAGTGTTTATTTGCTACAAATGATTTTTCCGTTTAGGCAAATATTCTCAGTGCTCCAATTTACGACTAAATACGGATATTACATAATACATGATCTTTCAGCTAAATCAGCAATAAAGTGTCCAATAGCGATATTTTCTATGGGTTTCTTGCTTCTGTAGAGCGACTGAGAATGATGATACTTGGTCGTATTTGTACTTACTAGCTATTTGATTGAAAATAAACAAAAATCGGAAATAGTGTCAATTTCATTACGAAAATCATATCATGACAAACGGGGCGCGCGTCCCTCTGCCCCTCCATTTGAGCTGCACTTGAGCTGTGTGTGACTGATACACTTAAGTGAAAGTACTAAACACGGATGCCGGAAATTAAATTGATGAGCTCACGAGCTATCATCATATTCATACCATTCATACTACCAACATACTACCATTACTCATACTCACCATCACCCACACTTAACTGAAGGCATATATATTGTATTACCACTTTTGCGGCAATGACAGGTACACGTAATGGTTAACTTTCTAAGACAAAAAGTTTTTGTTGTTGTTATTCTGTCGCTTCATCTATATGAAAGCTAATATTCATTTTTGTTAGCAGATTCAATAACGAGTCGTGTGATTGATATAGTCATCATGCAAAACAGGCAATCTAAATAATGTTTCGTCAAATCGTTTGGCTTTACAAACTTACTTATATAAGCAAAGGTTTAACGACAAACGACGAACTCGCGAAGCACGACCGTGAGCATAGACTAGAGCGATGTATCTTAACAGTTTAATTAATGTGACATGTGTGTGTGTGTGTGTGACAAAGGGATCGGGGGG
>JAODAG010103529.1:0-15650 GCA_027574785.1 Orphnurgus asper
CACAGCTTTACAGTTGTTAGGGAATGACGTCACATACTTTCGTACGAGCCTAAAAAATATTCATTATTTAGTCAATTATGTATTGTAGTTAAAGTTTGATGTAGAACGGGATATTTTATTTTTAAAAATATTCATTATTTAGTCAATTACGTATTGTAGTTAAAGTTTGATGTAGAACGGGATATTTTATTTTTCTCTTCACATTGGTACAGATTTCAATGAGTTTTAAGGAACCTGGACGTATCCTTTAAGTACCATCTTTAATTACAACGTTGTGTTAATTGACGGTTAGTATCGTTCGGCTTTCCCCTCTAAACAGGCTTCTGGTAGTAAGACACCGGTAGCAGTTGTTCGAGGCCGACCCCAGGACAGGACAATTGAAAAGGCATCTTCTTACATTGCAATATTCACGTCGGCGTTCAACGGTGACGCTTCCAGGCAAGAGAATTTCTTAAAGGTACTACAGGAGTTTATGCAAGGAAAGTAAGTGATGTTTTCTTCCACCTTTGCAATTGTGAAAGAAGGAAAATGTCATGTCCCCACAAAAAAGTCTAGGCTCCATATCTTGTGGGGGACTGGATCCCCACCAGATGCCCTTTAGTTTTGAAAGAAAAAAACCTGCCATTTTTAATTTCGATTGCGTATGTTTGCGCGTGTGTTTGGCTTGTAAACATGTAAACTCCAAAAGAGCATCTTTGTCAAACTTCATATTGGTATGTAGGTCCACTGTGGTGAGTACATGAGCCCTATTGTTTTTGGTGTATGTCAAAAGTCAGTTGAGATCAGCAGAAGTCAAAGTCTGAAAACATTAAACATTAAACATGAAAGCTCAAAACAGTACAGCTTGGTCTTCATATGTAGCATGTAGGTGCAACTTGTTGAGTTAAATGAACAATGTTGGTTTTGGTGGAGCTCACAGATCCGTTGAATTAAGTCAAATGAGGTCAAAGTCTGAAAACATTGTAAACATCATTATTACAGCTTGGTCATATTCCCTATTGTAAATTAGGTCCATTGTAGTGATTACAAGAACTTTATTGTCTTGATGGAAGGTCAAAGGCTATTTGAGATCAACAGAGGTCAAACTTGTAAGATGATGTTCTTGAAAACGTAGGGTTGTCTATGAAAAACTTTCAATCCCTCGCCCAGGACACTGATTCTCCTAGTACCTATAACATTTTGCCCCCCTTCTTACCAATGCCTCCGAATGGTGGTCCAGCACTTTTTAACGCATGGTATTATAACGTCGCTGCTGTCTGCTTTGTAGGGCAGGTGTCCGGCCATATCCCTAATCATTGTGCACAAGATGCTCTACTAAGTCTCAACTTTGGCGACTAACGGCCAGAATATCTGCAGTAACACAAGATCATTATAAGTAGTGAAGTGCCTTCGTGCCTCCCTCTCTTTGAACGTAAGCGCTGGTTGCTTTTATACTGAATCAGTTACTCCAAGAATACGCGCGTCGATTATATAACAATCATCAATGACCCCGCACCAGCTGAGCTATGCGGTTACGTAACTTCCGGCGATTCGAGTCGTGGGACAAGCTAGCACGGTGACAGCTAGGCGGTCACGTGACTTCCGGAGACGGGGAAGTCGAACGAAGTCCACAATGCCAGCTTGGCGGTCTTCCGGAGATTCAAACAAAGGCTAGAAGTAAAGATCGCTTCTTCAAAGGAAAATAACTCCGAAAACATGCACGACTTCTACTTAAAGGAACATTAGCATAATTAAATTATCAGTAATGCACGTTTACACGTGTAACACCTAAAACCATCACTATAGTTAAGCACGCCTTTAAAAATCGCTAGGCGCGCTCCGTTACAGTATGTACCTGCTATCATGGGTGCTTGTGGACACTAAAACCTAGGCCATTGTTGTTGATCTTTACGAGACGTAACATAGGCTAAGATCTTGCAGAACTTTAATAGTCCAGTTTCTTACAATTTTGACTGTTTCCCTATTTTCATGTCGAGTTGAGGTTTTTGTTCTGTGTATATTGGTATTTCTCCAAAAAGTGATCCAGTGAATTATTTTTAACAATGTTGCATAGATTGTCCGATGTGTCGAGCCTACCTCATGACTTTTAAGCATTATCTTCATATACTGAATGGACGGTATACTCTAGTCTCCCTATACAGTAAGATATCACAGAAATGACTAACACTGGTACAAGCATACCCTATCACTACAGGCTACCAAAACAATTGTTTCACCCATTATGTTGCAACTATATGCTATTATGTCCTCCCCTAGCTTGGTAATGTATTGACCCGTGTCAATTAGAGTGTTAATTAATTGATTGAGTGTTCAAGGTCACATGATATTGATCTTATTGACTGAAATAAAAAAATCATACCATCATTTTGAACCCTTTTGTTTAAGCAATCCAGACTTAAAATGCCATGGTTGAAGTTATTATTGAGTTTGAAATACCTGTAGTTATTGTATTGAGCTTGAAATACAGTTTGTAATTATTGTGTAGGGTTGAATGCAGGTGTGGGGAAGAGGGATAGAGATGACCTGCATGTTAACATTAGTCAAGAAGTATTATGTTTCCTACTTTACCCTGATCTTCGGAAACTATTATGAAGTGTGGATATTCTCCTCTTGGTGGTAAATGGGTGGGTATGAGGTGGTGGATAGTTGATATATTGACAAGCATTGTAATACTAGATACTAAATATATTGACAAAAATTGGACTACTACATACTATGGCATGGACTGACTAGACTTGAAATATCAATTGAATTGAATCAATTGAATGTACTTTTGAGGAGGTTTTGTCCACGAAACCCTAGATGCTGTTCTTGAATAGAGACTAGTGACAAATTGTGTGGGGGAAGATACTCCTTTCATGACTATGCATCATGACACATGTTGCAAATATGGCATCTGAGCCTCCAGCTTTGCGTTATGGTTACTGACTGTTTTCGTCTGCAGTATTCACAATTTTCCCGAGTTGATCCTCTCTGCCGTGGATATCCTTCATGAAGACAGACAACTACTATGTGGGTTCTCTGGCTTTCTACCTCAAGGATTTAGTATTTTCTTGGAGAATGAGGATTTGGAACAAGTCCGTATAAGGTGTCCTGCTGTAGAAGATATGTCAGTCAAAGAATTGAGAGCTTATGTAGAAGAACTAAAGGTAAACTCCTACCTCTCTGGTGTTTCCTCCTACTTCTCTGTTTCCTCCTACTTCTCTGATGTTTCCTCCTACCTCTCTGTCATTTCCTCCTACTTCTTTGGTGTTTACTCCTACCTGTTTGGTGTTTCCTCCTACCTCTTTGATGTTTCATCCTACCTCTCTGGTGTTCTCCCCTACATCTCTGGTGTTCTCTCCTACCTCTCTGTCATTTCCTCCTACCTCTTTGGTGTTTCCTCCTACCTCTTTGGTGTTTCCTCCTACCTCTTTGGTGTTTCATTCTGCTTCTGTGATGTTTCATCCTACCTCTTTTTGATGTTTCATCCTACCTCTCTGGTCTTCTCTCCTACCTCTCTGGTGTTCTCTCCTACCTCTCTGTCATTTCCTCCTACCTCTCTGTTATTTCCTCCTACCTCTTTGGTGTTTCTCCTACCTTTCTGGTGTTTCTTCCTACCTTTCTGGGTTTCATCCTACCTTTCTGGTGTTTCTTCCTACTTCTCTGTCATTTCCTCCTACCTCTTTGGTGTTTACTCCTACCTCTTTGGTGTTTCTCCTTTCTAGTGTTTCTTCCTACCTTTCTGGGTTTCCTCCTACCTCTCTGTCATTTCCTCCTACCTCTCTGTCATTTCCTCCTACCTCTCTGTCATTTCCTCCTACCTCTTTGATGTTTACTCCTACCTCCTTGGTGTTTCTCCTTCCTTTCTAATGTTTCTTCCTACCTTTCTGGGTTTCCTCCTACCTCTCTGTCATTTCCTCCTACCTCTGTCATTTCCTCCTACCTCTCTGTCATTTCCTCCTACCTCTCTGTCATTTCCTCCTACCTCTTTGGTGTTTACTCCTACCTCTTTGGTGTTTCTCCTACATTTCTGGTGTTTCTCCTACATTTCTGGTGTTTCTTCCTACCTTTCTGGGTTTCATCCTACTTTTCTGGTGTTTCTTCCTACCTTTCTGGGTTTCATCCTACCTTTCTGGTGTTTCTTCCTCCCTCTCTGTCATTTCCTCCTACCTCTTTGGTGTTTACTCCTACTTCTTCGGTGTTTCTCCTTCCTTTCTGCCTTTCTGGGTTTCGCCCTACCTCTCTGTCATTTCCTCCTACCTCTCTGTCATTTCCTCCTACCTCTCTGTCATTTCCTCCTACCTCTCTGTCATTTCCTCCTACCTCTCTGTCATTTCCTTCTACCTCTCTGTCATTTCCTCCTACCTCTTTGGTGTTTACTCTACCTCTTTTGTGTTTCTCCTACATTTCTGGTGTTTCTTCCTACCTTGCTGGTGTTTCTTCCTACCTTTCTGGGTTTCATCCTACCTTTCTGGTGTTTCTTCCTACCTCTGTGATGTGATGTGTCGTAATAAGAATATGAACCCTTTGTTGGTGTGGTGTGTTGGATTGGCTTATCCTACATATATATTGATCAGTATACATACATAAGTCATGGAATTATGAATGCATATTACCATTAAAATTACCTGAAGTTCATGCTCTACAGATATTCGGTACATCAGGAGGAGATGAAAACCTTTTGATATTGATGGTGCTAGCCTGTTTATCAATTACTTTTTAAAAAAATGTCAAATTGTTATTTTGACCCTGAAAGTATCATCCCCTGTTTGGGGAAGTTACATTATGACCTCATATCTTTATTTTCATCTTCTTTATAACAGAGTAGTGAAGCATCAGCCACAGCTGCTGCTGCTGCAAATAAACCAACCCGAGCTATGGAGGAACTGATTTTGCAACTGTCTCGGCTTTTGTCCAGTTGACAGGGATGTCACTAAGTTCATGACAGCACCCACCCTCTTGTCTAGTTGGTTGTCGAAGATTTACTTCGTAAGGCGGGCGTGTGGAGCTGGTGGAAATAAAGACTACAATCGGAAAGAATTATGTGAGCTCAGCGAGAGAAAAAGTTAGATCAGACGTACATTTAACAGATGTTATTAGAGGTGTGACCACAGGTGGTTACATCTTGTTCAAAAGCCCCCAGTCTCACGTGTAACTGAAGCAGAAAGCTTTCAAAGATATTGTGGAACAAATGACAGATCCGAGCCAACGGCTAGTAGGAATACCTTTTTGGCATGTGTATGTGAGTTGAGCCTTCTAGCTATACCCGTAAATAAGTTGACATAGAGTTTCCCACCGATTCAGGTTGGAAAGCAAGCAACTTTGGGACCATGATGAATCGCTGGGTATTAAAAGAACAAAACTAGACCCGACCTGTGCCGGGTCCAGTACATGTAATAAAAAGGACATGAAGTTACTTTAATCACAAGCTGATAGACAATGATTATTTACGTATTTTCGTTACTCATACTTTGTCGACTAGACTACGTTTCTTGTCGAATTATTCATTCTATGCTAGTCCAGCTCTTACAAAAAAATTAGTCCTCACTGCTTTTGTTTGAAGGAATTTTTGATATTACGGGGTTTGGAGATCTGTGTGATTGTCGAAGTAATCCGAATCATTTCACTTTATTATCGATGCATGACATGTTGATTGCCTTTGATGTAAATGTTGATTGCATTGGATTTTAATTTTGATTTCCTTGGATGTAAATTTTTATTGCCTTGGATGTAAACATTGATTGCATTGGATGTACATGTTGATTGCATTGGATGTACATGTTGATTTCCTTGGATGTAAACATTGATTGCATTGGATGTACATGTTGATTGCCTTGGATGCAAACATTGATTGCATTGGATGTACATGTTGATTGCCTTGGATGTAAACATTGATTGCATTGGATGTACATGTTGATTTCCTTGGATGTAAACATTGATTGCATTGGATGCACATGTTGATTTCCTTGGATGTAAACATTGATTGCATTGGATGTACATGTTGATTTCCTTGGATGTAAACATTGATTGCATTGGATGTACATGTTGATTTCCTTGGATGCAAACATTGATTGCATTGGATGTACATGTTGATTTCCTTGGATGTAAACATTGATTGCATTGGATGCACATGTTGATTTCCTTGGATGTAAACATTGATTGCATTGGATGTACATGTTGATTTCCTTGGATGTAAACATTGATTGCATTGGATGTACATGTTGATTTCCTTGGATGCAAACATTGATTGCATTGGATGTACATGTTGATTTCCTTGGATGTAAATGTTGATTGCCTTGGATGTACATGTTGATTGCCTTGGATGTAAATGTTCAATTTAAATGCCTTGGATGTAAATGTTCAATTTGAATGCCTTGGATGTAAATGTTGAGAACTGTCCTTAAATGGCATTTCATGATGCATATAGTTTCACATGTTTAGGTAATCAGCATTTGAAATTCAGTTCAAAAGGCATTCAGTTTCACATGTGTTATGCAATGAGTATTTGAATGGCATTTCATAAGGCATTCAGTTTCACATGTTTTATGTAATCAGCATTTTAATGGCTTTAAATATGACATACTGTTTAACATGCTTTATGCAATCAACATTTGTATGGCATTTCATAAGGCATATAGTTTCTGATATTTGATGTAATCAGCATTTGAATAGCATTTCTTAATGCATTCAGTTTCACATGTTTTGTGTAATCAGCATTTAAAAGGCATTTCATAAGGCATTCAGTTTCACATGTTTATGTAAACAGAATTTCATCAGAATTGTTGAAATATAGGAAGGATAGAGGTGTGGAGGATACTATCTCTTACTCTATTGAGAGTCAGTTATCAAGCTTAAATTGGTGTGAAAATGGGGGTCGGTGGAATTCTCTAGGAAAAAACCCCAGTATCACAGGTTCAAGAATGACTAAGAATTATTGCCTTTTACTGTATGCTTGCAACTACTTCATGTAATCCCCAAACTTTTCACGTTTTTACCTACCCTCCAAAGTAATGCAATTGCTCTTAAACTAATATAATCTACTGAACTCGATTACACCTTTGAGACACGTGCAGTGATGTACCTTGTCCCAATTATACACTGGTAATCAATATTTAAATATTTCTCAAAATTAATTTAGGGCTACATCATGAGATATTTTAAGGGCAAGACCACTTTTTGTTTTCATCCGATTGGAGGGAACTGCATACCGCACTCCTGTATGTACATACCATCTATCGCCGCATTTGAATGGATGGTTGGCTCCAGTGAGGGGGGGGGGGAGGTCTGTGTCTGGGGGTGGTGTGTGGAAATGTTAGCAGTGGCGAACCCTGGCAGATCAAGAGTGATGGTATGGGGGGCCCAATTTAGAATGCAGAGGTGACTGGACTGTGTCTTGATGGAGGGCCTGGTCTAAGAGGAGAGTATGCTGTATTTTTAAGGGTGCTTAGATGCAAAATCATGCTATATTTTACAACCTTTGAAGCAAATTACTCATATTTGTGGGAATGAGACTTCACCCCCCACTGTTTGTCTGGGAATGACATCTCCCTTTCTCCCCTCCCATGATCTGAGCCTATGGTAGGTTCTCATATTGTCCTATATCGGATGTTTGGAAGCACTAAGCTCATTAAACTGCTGCTTTAGTTAGTATGATTCTCTGGGAAATGCACCGCCCGGCGGCCAGCTTTCGATCGTTCCATTTGGAAGACGGATAATAAATTTTTAAGTGGGAAACCAAGCAAGCCAGATATTTCAAAGTGACCATTTAGGCAAAGCTGGCCATATGATTAATTAGTAAAGTGACCCATATGTTCTTAGCATGATGAAAGTTTTAATATAAACGGCAACAAATCTACAATACATTTTACAAGTTTTCATGTATGCTGCTTATCTTTGGTTTTCTTTGTCTGGCATCATTGCTGGTGCTTTTATTGCTGTGAGGGTAATGAACCCCGACTACTGGGAACTGGTGGTAAAGTTCCCGGGCTGCTTGTATTAGTGGTTCCAACTCCCCATCCGAGCGAGTCATTCACACTTGTAGACCCTTATAGACCTATTGGGTAGCCTGCTATGTTTTTATATGTGCAAAACAGATGCTTGCAAAAATGCATTGGTGGTATTGAACTGAATGTTGAGGTCAGACATGAATTTATTGTATTGAATTGACTCGGGTCTAGATTAAGACCTACAAATTGCCCAACTAAACATAATACTGCTCAAGCAAAAAACAATAATAATGACTGACAGATTGGCCTTTGGCTCTGAGCTTGGAGATTATACCATCCTTTAAACATATTTTTGTTCCAAATGATTCTGTTTAAGTGGCTGTACTTATTGATATGAATTCCTTTAACACCTCTATATAGTCACCTAATCAGTTGCAGGCTAAGATGACATTATCCAGTCCTCTGTTGAAGAGCAAAGTGACTAGGGTGGTTTACAGAACCGCCTCTCCCGACACCTTTCACTACCATGACCCACTGGTATGGGGGCATTGTTTCCAGGCTACTTATTTATTTTAAAATGCTGGGGATTGGGGAGCCATATTTTCCACCACCACTGATCTCATACCCATTACCTGATGCTCTTAGGCTACTTTCTAAAAGTGAAAATTAAAAGCAGTGATGCCAATAAACCCTCTGGTAAACAAAGTAAGCCCTCTTCCCCTTCCCCACATTTAAAAGCTTCCTATGCCATTGTCATCATGCACCCGCCCATTAACTGCAGAACTGTTCCAGCCGAAGATGTCAAGTCTGGTTACCCTCTAGTACGAATATCATTGTTCTTGATACTGTTCAATGGCAAGACGAGGATGGAGTTTCTTTTTCGGTGTTCTGAACCATTTTAGCAACCGCACAGCAGGCTGGTTGGGGAAGGGTTTATCCACTAGGAGATATGCTATAGCAAAAACAAGCATACAGCTCATTTCTTTGGAGCTCTGGCATAAATTTGGGTCCTCGATACCACAAGACTAATATGACCCTGGGTGAGGAAATAAGTCATGGTTTAAACGTTACTAACATAGTATGGCTGGAGTCCTACAAATTGAATTTCCCCGCATGGTTACTCTCGCAATGGACTTCCCCTTCCTTTCCATTAATATAAATCCCTGGATATTTAATTTAAAACTTTTTCAGATTTCAAACATTAGATTTTGGATTTTAAAAAAGGATTTTGGATTTCAAACATAGGATTTCGGATTTCAAAAAATGGATTTCAGATTTCAAAAAAAAAAATTGGATTAAAAAACTAAGTTCGGATCTCAAAAAATATATTTCGGACTGCATATAAAGGATTTTGGACTTCAGATTTTGAAATAGCATGCTGCGATGCCTGCTCTTAAACCTATCACATCCAAAACCCAGTCCGTTTAACAGTAAAATTTGGGTCAGCGGAAACATAAAAGCTGGAGTCCTTAAAATCTTCCCAATTATTATTTTCCCGTCGTTAATGATCATTCTGCACGAGGTCACTGTGTGGTGACAGCTTTTATCAACAAAGAACATTCCGGCTCCGTTCAGTGATCTTTTAACCTATTTACAGTTCCTATGCAAATCTAGTTGTGGTTTCATTTGTAAAACTGGTCATCATAACTAGATGATAAATGGTTTTACCAAAAGCAAGTGGAGCAGTCACATCGTGGGATTTCAAAAGAAGGATTTCTGGCAGATTACTAGATTTCAAAAATATAATTTTTTACCATGCCCCTGTTGTTTTCGTGTCATAAGGTATATTAATTTCGGTACAAAATATACTTGGTTAATTAATACTATATTCCCTTCACGCGTCATGATTATACATAATTTAGAAAAGCCGTGCAGAGGTGAGCAGTCACCGCGAGAAACAAAAAGTCTTAGAGTTTGAGTCTAACAGATTCAGTATTCTGGGGTATCATGTTATGGTCACTTGTTATTTACTGTACACCCTTTTCAATATTGTTGCAACTGTAAATGTTAACGTGAGGTGCAGTTTCATTTACTTAGCAAGACCAGTACCACCAACGAGACTTGTTGCAGCCTTTGAAGCTGAAGGGGGGCCCCGAACAATGGCAAACCAAGAACAGGTTATCACTGAAGATGAGGCAGAACTCTATGACAGACAGATACGATTGTGGGGTCTTGATGCCCAGAAAAGGCAGGATTTTTTTTAAACTTTTAACAGAACAGTTTTGCATAATTGCCCGCTCCAGTACCAGTTCCACGAAAAACGTTTCTGTAGGCCTTTGTTGCAACCAATCAGTAATTACTGTAGTGCTAGTACTATAATAGTCCATGTATGAAACCGTTTTATTGGCGTTTTATTTAAAAGGCCCTAACCTTTTTTATTATGTGTGACAGTGTACAAATTAAAGGACTTATGCAGTACTATTTACTATGCAGAAATTTAAGCAGTAGCAGGAGCGGTATATTCTCCCCAATATCTCGTCATGATATTGGTAGTCCTGATCATTTACCCATACATAGGCCTAGCCTATATATATAGCCTATGTATATAGCCTATATATATATATATGTCATACTCTCTATGTCATACTTTGGTATTTATGGAAGTATTAGTATCACACTTCTAATCACAAGTCTAATCCTTGAATAGGACCCTTGTTTCTGCTTGCAAGTAAATCCCAAATAAGGAAATTGCAAGAAAATGGAAAAAACGGATGATCCCGCAACGTTAATTATGTTGGTTTTCTACCACAGTTTTGACACAAATACGATAGAAACATTGTTTTGTACACTCATGTTACTTAATACCTAGTAGTCTCCAGTCCCTTGCCTTCTTTTTATGTACTTTTCCTTTTTATTGGATATATATAAGCAATGTTAAACCAAATCCAAATATTTCAGTTATCCAAATTGGTATGAACTGGGATGGATTACTTACTGTATTGAAAATGCAACATAGTGAATCCCTTGAATACAAAGCTATATTAAATACTATGTGGGACTTTTCTATGGATTTATCCTGTAAGTATGTGAAGTCTATTGTTAGCATTGTTATTAATTATAAGCTCCTATGATTAATTTTCTTACAGATTGAGAGTCACCAAGATGTTGCTGGTCGGTCTGGGTGGACTCGGAGCAGAAGTTTGCAAAAACATCGTCCTAGCAGGAATCAAATCTATCACTTTGATGGATGACCAGAAAGTAACTGAAGAAGATTTCTTTTCGCAGTTCTTGATAACCAGGGAAGATCTAGGCAAAAACGTAAGAGTTCAAAGGATATCAAGTTACTTTTATATGCATAATAACTAAAGAGTTTTAAGAAGGGCTTTTTTTGCATATTGTTCTAATTGTTGAATGTTAATTGTTCAGGTGTATGATCTATTTTAGTTATGATTTGTGGCTGCTGTCAGTTTCTTTTAAAGAAGCTTCTTAAAGTGCTGGATTTGCTGGATCCTCACTCAAGGAGGAAAATTTGAGTCTGATAACAATTTGAAGGTGGAATTTATGCTTTGTGTTAGCAGGCATGTACACCATGTAAGTGAGGATACTAGCTAAATAAATACTAGATTAATAAATGCTAGATCTCAGAGTGTACTGGACAATGATACTTGTAGTATCAGTTTTTCAAGAAGGTTGATTGCTTGCTCCATCAAATTTACTGTTCAAAAAAGGTAGATTGCTCTATCAGTGGTTTACTGTTTCAAGAAGATCGATTGCTCTATCATTGGTTTACTGTTTCAAGAAGATCGATTGCTCTATCAATGGTTTACTGTTTCAAGAAGATTGATTGCTCTATCAATGGTTACTGTTTCAAGAAGATTGATTGCTTTATAAATGGTTACTGTTGCAAGAAGATTGATTGCTCTATCAACGGTTTCTTTCATTTAGAGAGCCACTGCATCATTGTCGAGAGTCCAGGAGCTGAATCCAAATGTAACGGTCACTTCAGACGAGTCCTCTGTCAGCGCTAAAGAATCCAAATACTTCAAGCAGTTTGACGTAGTTTGTCTTACACGCTGTAGGCAGGAGACCCTCGTAAGGGTAAACACAATCTGTCATGAAAACAGTATCCAGTTTTTTGGAGGAGATATCTACGGTTTCTATGGTTATGCTTTCTCAGACCTAAATGAGCATCACTACGTCGAGTAAGCGTTTTCGCCTTATTTTTATTTTATTTTTTTTAATTGTGGTTTTATTGTAATATCCATTTGGAGCAGTTATTTCTAGCAAGGTTGTCTGCTGTGTAGAAAGGAAATTCAGTATCTCTTAATGAAATTGAGAAGAGGACATTTAACAGTCCTGAATTCCATGTTTCTGCCGTGCAGCAGCGACATATGGTGGGTTTTGTCATGATTGTAGGCTCCGCTGCTTGCTATCCAGGCCCACCGGTCTACAATATCATACATGAATATGTAAAAGGTAGGGGATAGACTAGTATCTACATACACATGTACCTAATACACTATATATGAGGTGGTCTTACAAGTTACATTAAGTACATACCTCAAATATAGGATAAATGCATGATTATGTATACGTTAGGTGATAGACTAGTATCTACGTATGCATGTACATACAGTATATTTGAGGTGGTTTTACATGAAGTACAATCAATTGCAGAGAAAAGCCGAAGAAGATTAAAGGAGCCAGCTCGTCCAAAGGCGCACCCAAAAAGCAGAAAGTTGACGTCTCTGAGACCGTGTTTGTCAAACGAACCACTCACTTCACCAGATTCAAGGAGGCTCTGGAAAAAAAATGGGGAGGAACACCAGAGAGAGAAATGAAGAGAGTTCCACCGGTCTTCTTTATGTTACAAGGTTATTGTCTCATTTATGCTTAATATTCGCATCGAAACGGGTCATTGTAGTATTACATTACATCCTGAATGTTTTCATCGTGGTTGCTTTCCATATCTATCCACCATCCCAGTCTTGATTTTTTCAACTTGGAACGAAATTGCATCGAAAATGTTGTTGCTCTTGGTGTTATGCAGTAATACTGGAGTTGTTATATAGCAGTACTGTAGTTGTTACCTATCAGTATGGGATAGCATTACTGGAGTTGTTATGTAGCACTGCAGTGATGGAGTTGTTATATTGCAGTACTGGAGTTATGTAGCAGTGCTGGAGTTCTTATATAGCACTGCAGTGATGGAGTTGTTATATTGCAGTACTGGAGTTATGTAGCAGTGCTGGAGTTATGTAGCAGTACTGGAGTTCTTATATAGCACTGCAGTGCTGGAGTTGTTATATAGCAGTACTGGAGTTGTTATGCAGTAATACTGAGTTGTTATATAGCAGTACTGGAGTTGTTATGCAGTAATACTGGAGTTGTTATATAGCAGTACTGGAGTTGTTATGTAGCACTGCAGTGATGGAGTTGTTATGTTGCAGTACTGGAGTTGTTATGTAGCACTGCAGTGATGGAGTTGTTATATTACAGTGCTGGAGTTGTTTTGTAGCATTGCTGGAGTTGTTATATAGCAATGCTGCAGTATTGAAATTTGAAATCAACCATCTGCTATCCTTGGTCGCTCTAATTCCAGTGCTTCTAAAGTTTGAGGCAGTCATGGGAAGAAGACCGAAGCCTCAGAGTGCTGAGAATGACAGAAGTAAAATCCTGGAGTTGAAGAGGGAAGTCCTTCAAAGCCTCGACGTGAAGGAGGAACGATTAAAGGACAACTTTGCAAGGTTTGCGAAATATGCAAGATTAAGAGACTCTTGTTTGGAGTTGACTTACTATGATATGATACAGCAAGGAAGTGGCAGAGAAAATGACTTTGTGGTCGAATGAAGAAGGTAGACTTGATGTTTAGTGAGCATTAAAAACAAGGAAGATTAGTAGGAGCAACAAACATCTAATCCCTCTTGGAGATTTGTTTGTTAACGGAAATGAGGATAGTGACTTGTTTCACTGAACCATGTATAATACTTAATTTCTGAAAACATGCATGTGGAATAAATTTTTCTAGGAATTTTACCTGTAAATATTTGTCACATGATACAAGTAGTGGTTTCTGTGTTTTATTATCCAATAGCCTCGTAGCGGGAGAGCTGAGTCCCGTCTGTGCCATCGTTGGAGGAATAGTCGGTCAAGAGGTTATAAAGGCGAGTCGGAAATAACTTTAAAATGAAGAAAAATGACATACTTTTTTTGATTTGGTGTTTTTGTTCTTTACCATCTCTGTTTTCTCCTTTACTGCAGATATTGTAATTCCCTTTTACAGCCATTGGAATTCTTATCAACTAGTTTATTAGGCGATAATGGGTTTAGTATGTTGTAGGTGTGGTTTAAGGAGTTTTGTATGTTGTAGGTGTGGTTTAAGTATGTTGTAGGTGTGGTTTAAGGTGTTTTGTATGTTGTAGGTGTGGTTTAAGGGTTTTAGTATGTTGTAGGTGTGGTCTAAGGGTTTTAGTATGTTGCAGGTGTGGTTTAAGGGTCTTAGTATGTTGTAGGTGTGGTCTAAGGGTTTTACTATGCTGTAGGTGTGGTTTAAGGATTTTTACTATGCTGTAGATGTGGTTTTAGTGGTTGTAGGTGTGGTCTAAGGGTTGATTTGTTATGATTTTGTCATCTTGTTCATGTATTTATTTTATCATGGATTTATAAAGTTACTACTGATGTTGTTTAGAATAACAACATGACATTTTGGGGGTAACTCTCCAAAATATTTTTTGTTTGTATTATATTGAAATACTCTCCTCTTCGATCTTGTAATGTATGTGTTTGTTATTACAAGAGAAGAAACATGATGTCTAATCAAATAAAAGTTGAGCATCCTGATTTATAAAAAGAATCACTGAGAATGATTACATGAGACAAAGTTCCTTCATACTTTTTATTGATGTATGTAAAGGGGGTTTAGTGGTGTATCATTGATGCAATTCAAAGGTTAGGGTTATGAGATTGATTCTTCTATGCCTCTCACATCAAAGTGTCACTGAGGTAAACAATATGAACCCAGCATCTTAAAATGACAACACTTTTCTTCCATTCAGGCTGCCTCCAACAGAAACACCCCTCACAACAACTTTTTCTTTTACGACGGAGACGAAAGTGTCGGATACGTCGATTGCATCAAAGACAGCTGAGGAAAAGTGGTTTCGGTGGAGGATACTGAGAACGGACCAAGGAGAGCTTTAATCGTCGGATACGGAAAATGTACTGTAGAACTTGAGCATGTGGGAACAAACCAGGGGATAGCAGAGTACAACTTGAATGTAGTATAACTTGAGTGAAGTACAACTTGAGTGTAGTACAACTTGAATGTAGTACAACTTGAGTGTAGGTTAGCTAGAACGAACAACGGAGGACGGAGCGCGTCTTCAAGTGGGGAAGCTGGCCATGGTGGGCGATCCTGGTGCCGCGATGTTACCAGTTTTTGACAGGTTGCAAATTTTCCCTTTGGGAGGTAAATGCCCTATGAAGTGCATAGCTCCACTGGGAGAGGTAGCGATAAAGTACTGAGCATGACATATGTCATGATGATAACTCCTCCCCATGCCATAATTTTTTTATATTTAGTTATATATGAGATTATTGAGTTAATTTCTCGTCTCTTTGACGTTGTGGGATTTTGCCCCTTGGATTCCAACTTCCGGTCTATAACTGCAGTATCCATCGAGTCAGACAGCCGTCATTTATTTATTCCATGAAGGTTAGATCGCCAGCTTAATCTCCTTAATGACATCATTATTGATCATTGTTGTAACATCTACTATCCCC
>JAODAG010104194.1:7453-27001 GCA_027574785.1 Orphnurgus asper
GCTGGTAAAACCACACAGTAATCACAAAAGATGATTTTTGTGTATAGCTGGTAAAACCACACAGTAATCACAAAAGATGATTTTTGTGTATAGCTGGTAAAACCACACAGTAATCACAAAAGACCATTACCTGTAAATCTGTTAAAACATACAGTAAAAGATGCTTACCTGTATGGCTGGCACAAAGGTACAGTAACCCCAGAAGATGATGAAGAAGCCAGCGAAGAGATTCTTCATGATGTACCAGCCTTCACTACTTAAACCTGTAGGTAGCGGGAGGTATGGAAGATTAAAAAGAACCACCAAACTCGGGTACTTATGGACACACAACAACAAAAACCGAGTCTGTGACCTACGATTACGCTCACCTACTATGCAAACAGGTAGCTGTTATATCAGCGAAATTCCTCAAACTGCCTGTAGCTTAAAACCATTGCTGATGTAAGATAGGGCATAGATAGTCAATGTCAATGTCAATGCTCTGTCAATGTCACGTCTAAATCAGACTTGCTTACACCTTTGATAAGAGAATCCCATGACTTTTACATGACTTGACAGTCTGTCAAAACTAATATGCAAGCTAATATGCGAACCATGTACCCGTTCTTGACCGACTATTAGGTTATTGTTAATGAATGGTTTGTATAGACATTAAACATGATAGTGATTTTCATTTATTGTTAGAAACACCTTGAAATTCGACGAGAGCAGCAGCAGTTTTTCTACATCAATACTCTTTGTAACATGGTCAAGAGATAAATATGAAGAATACATCACCATCAAATACCAAAACCAACCAAATGGATACATTTCGAGGCATAATTGCCGTGCAGCGGACTACGAAAGAAAATCGACATGAAATAAATGCTGACCTGTAGCTACTCTGGTGGGAACATCAAGGTCCCCTTGGGTGGAGGCTACAGAGTTGGTCATAACCATGGTATTTTCAAGCCCGATCATGATGACCAAATAAGGAAAGACTTCACTGAGGAGACAGAAAACAACAACGACAATGTTAACGGGAGACATACATTATATGTTCATTATATATATTAAATATATGTTCATTATATATGTTATATAATATATGTTCATTATATATGTTCATTATATATGTTCAATTTATGTTCAATATATGTTCATTATGTTAAATATATGTTCATTATATATGTTATATAATTATTAAATATATGTTCATTACATATGTTTAACATTAAGTATGTTCATTATATATGTTAAATATACGGTTCTACAAATATCAGAAAAACCCGATTTTCTTTTCATTACGAGACTTAAAACACATCAATTATCTAAACAGTAACCTCCATACATTTGAATAATGTTTTGAAGAAAATTCAAACAGTTATACACAATACCTAGCACCAAGGTCTTTGCGAGCAATTTACTCATTAGTTTATCCACCGCCAGGTTCTTTCTTACCCTTCGTTAAGAGTCGTCTCCACCCCAAGGAGCAGGGTGACCCCCACCGCCATTAGCGGGGACAGGGAAGCTAGCAGCGTGGCACTCAGGGCTAACCCCCATTTAGACTTCACCATGTCTATCCGACCTGTCACAAGATTGAAAAAGATTATCATTTCACTCTTAGGGAGAGAGAAAGAGATTAGTAAATGATATTCAAAGTGTACGATCGGGCTGTGGTTTTCAAATCCGATGGCCACAGGTGTCTTCCGAGGTTCGTCGATGACGTCATCCGCGAGGTAAAAGTTCGGGGTAAGCAGCACAGTGTGGAGGGAGGTCCGGGGGAACCAGTCAAGACCAGATTTGTTACTGCTCTCGCCATACAGCTTAGAAACAATATCTGCGGTACGAATATGTACCGCACGGTAGTTTAAGGGTTTTAACCTACATTCAACAGGGATTCTTATTGAAAAGAAGTTCCCTAAAAGCAGCTTTTATGAATAAAAAAACACAAGCAGAGTAAATGGATTCATTCACATTGGTGCCTCCATCAGTGTATCAGCGGATACAAAATAACCGTAGCAATGAAGTTCATTGCAGGGTGCAGCAGACTACAATCAGCCTACAACTATCAATGGCCATGACGGAACTCGCAGTAAGATTGCTTAAAAATCTGGGCAGCAGCGCTAGCGTTGAGCTACACGCATGCGAAGACATTTAGGTCGCAATGAAAACAGCGTAGGTGGTATACCGCCCAATAGAAGCCGCCGCCGCGTCATGTTGTCATGTAATGAATGTTCTCACTAATACAATTAATGCAAGTCAAAACTCCTCAGTAAACAATGTCTATGCAGACAAAGGTTTACGACAAAGCGCTCTGGCGAGTGGAGTGGTTTTCACTCTACCAAATTGCTTCTGGAGATATGAGGTTGGAAGAAATAAACACAAACAAATTTACTGGATGAAACAGAATGTCTTTGGGCAAAAGGATCGAGAAACTGGGATTTTTCATTCTCAGATTTTTGCCAGAGATCCATGAAGGGTAGGTAGGTTGAATACTCACTGACGGAGAAATATACGTAGAGAAGAAGCAGGCAGTATACGGCGCCCAGGGCTGCCATATCTTGCAAGTTTAAAATATTCTGCGGATAAAAGAGCAAAATTAATACTATTTACCAAAGTGAATTAGATGCATCGACACAAGACGGAGCGACACCAAATTCTGAAGTTACAGTCTGCACTGTATCTTATGGAATTTTTGGCCGACCTCATCTAAGGGGAATTGGAACGGTCAGAGCTATGATAAAGGGACTAGACTCAACCCCCCCCCCCCCCCCGTAAACCACTCATAGTTAAGTAACCACCCAACTGGCAAACATATAAAAAGAGTTCAAGTTGCTTGGCCAGTAAATTCACTCATCACTGAATGTTATTATAACTCTATTAAGCCAACCATCAATATCCCTAACATGTTAATGTTTGGTATCTGTCATGAGATAAGACATCCGTTAGAAAATTGAACGGTTGGGTGTTTTCTTCCTCTTCTTCTTTTATTCGATTACCTTATAGTGAATGTGAAGTATGGTGTCATCGCTGCTCCACTTCTCCTGAAGGTTGCTGGGGTTATACTTCTCCTGTAAGTGATGCTGAAGACCACGCACGAAGCTGACAAGGAAAAGCATGCAACGTTATATATTTACAAGGTCGGAATGAAAATTTGTTTTGGGTTCTCTTTTGAGGAGTAAAAAATCCCAATATCATTTACTAACGGAGGCAATTTTTGGGAACATTTATCGAGTTGTTTTTGCTGATTTAACATTTCGTAATTGCTAGCAACATTATAAAATAAATCAAATACATTATAAAAGAGATAATATACAACTAGTTTAAAACGTCTTTGTTATTTCGGGTGCGCTTTTGGACATTAACGAGGACGTAATCGCTCTCGCCCCACCCCCCCAATCAATTTCCGTTGCTGCTACGAGATATTAACTCGGCATTTACCTGGTAGTTATCGGCAAGACAGATAAAATCGGGTCAGATAAAATACGGGGGCAGCGTGCCTCTCGCATTCCACACCCTGTAAACGCGAAGGAAATTGGTAAAAAAAAAGACGATATCCCTCCAAAACAGAAACTGTCATCGTTCCTATGGAAAAGTTACTAATCATTACCCCCCCCCCCCTTGTACGACGAGGAAGACGTACAAATTGTCGTCCTCACCTTTCATTGTAGGTATGTAGGATGACCGTCACGGCATACGTTATTTGTCGAGATCTACTCCTTATGGTGTGTCTCTTGAAGCCGGACTGCCACGGCGAAAATCCGATTAATAGTTCTGATGAATCAAAATGATACAAGAAGTCTTTAGACCGAACAATAGGACGATTACATTAAATTTCCCTGTAATCTACTGACAAACAACGTCTATTGTCTCTCAATTCACCATTATACAGAAGCCCCGGCAACAAGATAACACTGCAGATAGAAACCATTGTTGATAGTTGTATGGTTTCTAATACAGCTGCCTATTGTCTACTGTGCATCTTCATAAACTAAACAAGAACATCGTAGCAGCAATCCTCAACAAGTATAATCTCCTTCAGGTGCAAAATGAAAGCTTTTACAATTATATGTTGAAACATTTTGTCCTCATTTCCTACCTCTTCTTCCCCCTACCCCACCACTTTCCTACCCCTCTCCCCTTCGGCTTTCATGACCATCCTTCGATACAGGTTAATTGCATCAGGATTGAGCCCCCCCCCCTCCCCCTACATTGCCGACGAAGAAAAGCAACAGATAATCTAACAAACAAAAAAGGCTCCTGAAATGTACAACACCTGGGTGGTACGATATAGTGGAGGTTGAAAAAACACCGAAGACAACGAGGAGTGACGGTGCTGGGGTCACCAATGAACCACTATGGATAGATAGGAGAACTGTCTTAGTTTTAATTCCTGTCACTGAAACGTAAGTGGCAGAGCAAATAAAAAAAAAAATCAAGGAATCGTGGACGGTGAATGTTTACCAGACAAGTCTGGTTTGACAGTGCCAGGCACCACGCTCTCTACGTTGAGCAGAGACTTTACGGGTTTCGCATCCAGGAGGAACCTGTCGTACTCCAGACTCCAGGCATTGGCCGGGGAGATCACCAGACAGCTGTGCTGCGGAAAATATGGCTGCAACTCCTTCGCGGTTTCGGTCACGTAGTAACAAAGAGATTTGGTGGCTTGCCTGCGAGAAGGAGTAAATATAATTGATAACAAAGATTAACAGGTTATACAGAATTGTGTCTTGAGTAGGGGCACTTTTCAGCTGTGCAATTAATTTCCTGGTAGATCCAATCTGATATCGGGGCAATCTATCAGTACCACAAAACGCAACGTAAAATAAACAATGTTTCTCTCATTCAGTGATGATTGCAGTAGGCTCTGTAACAAGTCCAATGCACTCTCCTCCGTTGAACCATAAGGCATACAATTTTTATACGTAACATTATTACTGTTGGGAGTGAATGTAACACACGTGGGAACAACAAAGCACATGACTATTCAGTATTTCTATCATTTGGGATTTTGATCTGTCCATTATCTGGAAAGTATGGCTGTGAAGTGATTCGGTTATCTGGCAACCACGGGGAGCACACACACATGTTGCTCGTTAACTTAGAGAGCAATCAGCATTTGTTTAGTTGTAGCAGGCTTGTATGTACTGTACACAGATGCCACTCCCTGCTGTACATGTGCATTACATACGCAAGATACACACACACATACACGCTAAAATGTGGCTAATGGCGACCAATAAATGCACTATGATCGCCACATCGGCAAGTGGCTTATTCATGACTCATAGTATGTTTTATTCTCAGTTTAATCCCTTACGTTCATTATTCTCACAAAACTAAGAAATTAGGGTGACTAAGCTAATAAACTGAATGTTTATTTTTTCTTTTGTAAGTTACTAATTAATACTTGGCCTAGCCTATTTTTAAATCAACGATAGCTACTTACTTACTTACTTACTTAGGTACTTACTTACAGGTACTTACTGGCAGGTCTGGCCTACGCGCCAAAACGATATAGCAGTTTTATTGCACGAAATAATGTCCTTTTATACCATAACTTCCACTACTAATTGCAAGATTATTTTCGATCCTACTTCGATCCTACTCCGTTTTCTTCACACTTGGGACAACAGTAAATACAGGATTTAAGCCTACTCCCTGTGACTGCACCTATACAGAATAAATATAAACCCCCGAATTCAAAAAACCTGTTGTACAAATCAAAGAGTCCATTCCATGTAGGCTTTAACATTATTCAGCTAATTAGTTGAAACGATTTGTTACGTAATATTGAAGCAACAGTTGTCTTTCTTGAAGATTAGGAAAGAGTTAGTTAGTTTATTCAATCGGTAATATTAAGTTTGAATTACCTACAAATAATTTTACAGAACACAAACAGAGAATGAAAGACATTTTATACTGTACGTGGTAAAAAGTTAAAGCTACGGCTGTCGTGTTTGAGGTTCACGACTTGTAAACGTCCCCCCATGAATTATTTCACACAATTGCATAAGGGTGACAATGAATAATGATGATCTGAACACAGTCGATAATTTATGATCGTTTACCTACACAGTTTACAAAATCGGTATCAGATTTCGGCCGATATTGCAGAACAGATATTGGCAATATCGGCCCAACACAATTAAATAGTCTAATGTTATCTAATGTTATGCTGTACTGCTAGCAGTAGCAGTTAGGCCTATGTGGTGACTGATACATTCAGACACTCATCTGTCTTAAGAAGTTGGCGAGTGAATTTTACAATTTGGCGAGTAGATTTCTACTCATGCTCGCCAAGTGGTGACTTGTTTTTAAAATTTATGTAAAGGCCTGTAAACCAGACAGCATACGAACATACGGCTGCATCTACGAACATCTACGGATGCATTTCCAGAGTTTAATTTCATGGAAATTATGTACCTCCCAAATTTAATAGCGCAAGTTAGTTCTTAACCTTTACTCCCTTACTAAAAACACAAAAACTGAACTTTTGACCTCACCCATGTGACGAAACATACTCCTGGATGTCGGCGTTAACACCAAATGCCTTGGATAGAGGTCCCCGGAATGCATCGTGCTTGTCCAGACCAGGTTGCCATGGATATACCGAGGTATTCACGATGACCTGAAGGACGTAACCGATGGGAGGCTTGGAGAACTGTAATGGACACAGAAACGGCAGCTCTACGTTATATTCCGTGATGATTAGCAGTTATGATATTAAAACTAAGCAGATGCATTACTTAAAGGTTTCCTTGCCATATGTATCTTTCTGCGGTTTTATTTTGTGGTAGTTTATTTCGATGTTTTTACTATTAAATTTAATTAATTGGTTTGGGTATTTTTTTTTTTGTAGTGGAAGATATAGTGTTAAGTCACAAATTTGAAACTATTTCATTATACTTTAATACAAGCATTAAAATTTTACTGATATTATAATTATATACTGTTGATTCTCTTAACCAACATAAATCCACAGCACACCAAATATCAGAGATAAAAGATCAGTTAAAAGGGGCAGACAGTCTTTGTGTAGTGATCAAATGGTATAGCCTAAATTTTTATGATTGCTTTTTGCTCTGAATTTGTCATGGTAGCCAGTCCAATTGGCCAATAACACAGATACAGTACTGCCCAGTATGTTGCAATCACACTGTGTATGCTACAATGCAACTGCACTGTACAGTAAATGCAGAGCTTGCATCATGCTATTGCCTGTTGTCAGTTGAATGTAGCCAATGAATGAACATAGACTCTCTGATTGGCTGTTTTCAAAATACATAGGAAAAATAACAATAGTTTCTTGCTGGTGACCATTCGATACTTAACATGTCTGGCTTGGCAAGTGCCCATGATGAATCTTTCTCACTCTCTCACCATTTTAAGGTGTAATTTGAGCAATGAAGACACAGGTTACAGTATAACATTTTGGAGCACAATGAGGGTGGGGAGGGGGTCACGTAAAAAAAAACCTCTCTTCTGCAAGAAAAAGTACATTTGGTACGACAAACTGGCAGCTCCTTTCAGACTTTCTTAGACCTTATATATCAAGAGTTGTTCTTAATTAATATCATACTTTCTTACACCTTACCTATCAAAGAGGCACTGTTCATTAATTTCATACCATCTTAGACCTCATCTGCCAATAGGTGTTGTTAATTAATTTCCAATTCTCTTAGACCTCATTTGCCAATAGGTGTTGTTAATTAATTTCAGATTCTCTTAAACTTCATCTGCCAAGAGATGCTGTTAATTAATTTCAGACTCTCTTAGACCTCATCTGTCAAGAGGTGTTGTTAATTAATTTCAGACTGTCTTCGACCTCATCTGTCAGGAGGTGTTGTATACAATACAATCATTGTATGTTAGGGGAGGTACGGTACAGTAACTACAGTGTACTGTGAGACACCGGACATACGTGGACTTGTTTGTGTTTGAAGACATACGCTGCATGTTTTTCGGTGCCTTGTAGTTCTTGTGATATTTACCACAGTCATTAATCATCCTTCAAATACCCAGGAGTACATTTGAAATAGCAAAAACCATTACCTTTTAAGTTGATTAGTAATCACTTCAACTTTGGACCTTGGACAATGTACCTTGATTAATTAATCAACAAGAGAAAGGATTCAGCAAACCGATTGTTTGTAACTACAGTACTGTATGTTTGTCCGATAAAAAACTCTCTTAATTAATTATTAAAAACCTCACTCCAATGACAGTACATTTTGTTTTGTCCTTCAATTTTTGCTGGGATTAATCCTAGCCAAGAAAACCATGGTTAAACAAGATGCATACACAGTATACGATATATTTAACGACACTTAATGATGAACCCATACAGACCTAACAGAGTCGTTTTTAATGTACGAAAAATACATCCGTTCTACTGAACAACAAGCTTTTAGAATCTGTACGCTACTAAAAGCAACTTCTCTGTAGCCAATTGGTTCAGTCGAATGAAGGAAATTTATTCTAAGAGCCCTGGAGCCCCTCCAGAGAGCTTAGTCCAATTACTGTATCATTCTTATGTCTGATTCCAGTACCACGAGATGAAACTTCACTTCTAATATACTAAAGACGGGTAAAGCCGGGTGTCCTATAACTCACCCACTGTGGTTGCATAGCTTGATTATCCAGGTAGGTCTCGCTCTCCACGTGGTTGTTGGTGTGAAAGTTCCGGGTGGGGTCGTGGAACCATGTCAGAGGGGTGGTGTACTGGTGGAACACTGTCATGCTCAATGGCAGCGAGAGAAATGGCAGGCTGTAAACACAAAAATATGTCAAAACCCTAGAGCTGTATGTACTGAGAAAACATTCATACACGTTCATCTTGTAACGTACATAATTGTACAGTAATTAGCCATGCTCTCATAAACACATACAGTACATACAATTATTCCATACATGACCCGCTTGGGTCGAGGGTAAAGGAATATTTCCCCTTGCAACTGTACTGGAGAATGCTATATTTTGTTCCATATATATGACACTCCCAGGGTTGAGTGCATAGGAAGTGAACTAACTTTATGAGAGAATACTGTATACAGTTCCATATGTGGCATTCCCAGGATTGGTATAAAGGAAGTATTCTGTAATGTACCTGCTATATCTTATAGTACTTACAAGACAGTATTGTATACAGTTCCATATGTGACAATCCCATGGTTGAGTGTAAAGGAATTTTCCCATTGTAACATTATAAAGTAAACTGTACCTATTGTATCTTACAGAATTATTACAAAGAGTGCAGTATTGTATAGTTTATGCAATTCCATGTGACATTCCCATGGTTGGTTATAAGGAAGTGTACCTACTGTACTGTAACTGTACAAGAGATAACTGTACTACAGTGCACTCCCAAGGAAGGGGGCCTGCAGTAACTTTACAAAGAAAGTGATGTACAAAACATGAAATTCCATCTGGTGTGGTACTCCCAGGTTAGATGTACAGCATTCAAAGTGTATAAATGTAAGTAAATGTACACAATGCCAGCTGCTTCCAGAGTTTGGGGAGAGTTTGCAGAGACTACAGCAAGCAGTCTTATCGGTTGATCAAGATCAATTGATTGACCTAATCAATCAATAAATTACTTACTAGCAGGGCAAAATACATGTAGATGGCAACCTGCATGGTGCCTACTGTACAGCTGCATTGAATCACAAGCCCAATGGGAAGAAGACCAAAGGACAGCATTTAAATGGACAGTGCAATCTAAAGTATTTACAACATGCAGAGATGGAAATGCACAACCATAGTTTTGAATTGAAATTATAGTCTATTTGCAGTAGCCTGTGCTTAAGTTAGCATGTTGTATATTATGAACAAGAGACACTGCAGACTACAATTGACAGCTACTGGTTTATGGTCAACAACAGACTGGTGACTGATTCTATATATGAGACTAATATTCCATATACAGAACATAGTGGTATACACATGTACAATACATATAAATCCAACCGTGTCGACTATCAGGCAATAGCCATTTATACCAGCTGGCGAGAGGCAGTTATCTGTGCTGGGCTGATTATCGGTTTTCAATATAGGTATCAGCCGATATTTGCGTTATCGGTTGAATATCGGTATTGGCAAAATTTGTACTCATTGCCGATAGTCTCCAACCGATATTTAACTTTTCATTTCAAAATCAGCCTAATACTAATTATTCATTATTTCTGTTGCTTCGTACAGTGCATTCCAAATGAGCTTTACATACTAACTGCAGTGGCATGAAGAAATTTTATGCAGATTGTCAGAACTGACATAAATTAGCATTGGACAATTTTCAGTATTCAGTTCAATCCACCTTGAGCAATGATTCCATACACACATTGCTTTATGCTACAGGCAAGGATTTCCTGTAGTTAGCAGAACTCATCAATGGCTGAAATTTTCTCTACCCTCACCGGCATACTAGTATTCTTTGAGCTTGTCATGTAACCTAGCTTCTTACATTTCTGTAATTCCAGGTTCATACAGTAGTATACATCTCGTATTCTCTTTCACGTATGCATTTCCGTTCAATAGTGCGGGATATTTTCAGGTAGAACTGTTCTTTGCTACTCCTTATGTACTGCTTGTATACTGAACGTTATTAGCGAAATGGATCAACCGCCTGCTTGCTTAGTCTCACAGACAAATAATGGAATATCTTACTGGCATACACTAGCTCTATATATTGCCTTGTTCTAAGGGTCCAAGTGATTCTTCGCATACTTACTACAGACACCCGCAATTTTCGAGACACGCCTACACACCTTTATTAATATAAGTCCTTCGGCATATGTATCACATGCCTAATCATAGGGACACATGTCCACCACTTTTGCAATGCGAGGAAGCTGCGAGCAGGGACGTTAACCCTCCGGTGAATTTGCATATGTATATATCTGCCCATCGGTTTCGGTAACTAGTATACAGCCAAACCTTGTCATGTCTGTATTGTTTTAGTTATTCTAAGGATTGTGACAAATGCATCCCTACACAGTAGGCGCTTTCATTTCTGCTTCTCACATATCTGTGCATCTACCTGTCTAGTATGATATGACAACATGACATTGTGAGATTTCTTGTTTACATTCAAGCATTATATGCCTTCGGCATCGTCAACCAAAATATATAGTTTCAAAAGAACAAAAGGAAACAGAAAAACTTGTTTTTATACTTGCTATAGATAGGCTGAACTTTTCACATTGTTAACAGACTTAAATGTCAAACTGGAATATTATCCTGAGGATTGTCCATGATCAAAAAAAAGCAAAACCAACTTGGACGACTGCCCAGAAACAACAGGTATCACTTAGCTGGCAACACATTCAATAAATTATCTCAGGAACGACAACAGCTAGTAATGTACTGAAATGTTCTTTAAAGAGTTCCAATCCACAGACTAGCCGTAGTGATCCTGAAAGCTCAATTAACACAAAAATAATCTCCTCAACTGCGAATTCCCTGTATTTAACAATGACAACCAAACAAAAAGGAATCAGAATTTCATTGTGCAATACCATGTGCAATACTTCCACCTCAAAAGCATTTTTAACATTTGTATCTGATTGTGACAAACTGACCGAGATTGATGTGGCTTGTAAACATGCAATTTAGCTCTGATGACCTTTGACTTTAAATCTCAAATTACTTTTTTTTTACCTGACGACAATTGTGGGCCATTTTGTTGTACAGGAAGCAATTTTTATGATTTTACAACTGATGACCTTTGACCTATGACCACACCGTGATTCTGATGAACTTTGATTGTGATTAATGCAATTTTCATGATCTGACCTTTGACGTAAACATAATGAATAACATATGTATCTCATGATTCTGACACTGATCAAGTTTGCTTGTGGTATAAGAAATTTTCAAAATTTGACATCTGATAAACTTTGCTAAACCTCAAATCAAGGATAAAATTTATACCTAATGATTCTGACCAACATTGATCAAGTTTGATTGTGGATGGATTATGCATATTTTCGTGATCTGACATCCGATGGCATCAAATGACAATTGACCTCAAATTCAGGAATAACTTTTGTATCTGATGAATCATCTGACCAGCATTGACCATGTTTGATGGTGGTTTTAAGCAATTTTTAGAATTTGACTTCTGGTGACCAATAATGAACTTTGACTTCTTATTCGTGAGTTACATAATCATTATCAACTGATGTTAACCAACTTGGGTAAGTAGTATTAGTCTCTGGGAGTAGAGTCATTTTGAAGCATTCTATGTTTTGCCCTCTATTTACCCTCATTGACATAAATTGTGTATCAATAGATGGATGGACAGACATAGATAAATAGATAGTTAGCCATAGCTTTGCCACATCGATCAGTTCCATTGACAAATAGTTGATTAAGCCTAAGCCTAGGTTAAGCCTATTACTCCTTACCAGCAAAAGATGACCATGATACTGGAGAGAAGGATCATAATCTCTGGATGATTGGCGCAGAACATCCCATGGTGGAAGCAGACACAGGACACCAGCCCTTGCACCCATTCTAGGAACCTCATTTGAGGGTCGATGAGGAATTAATGATCGATCAGAGGCAAGTGATATCTGAAGAACAAATGAAGCCTGCAGAAAAAGCTACCATTCTCCCCGGCTCGTTGCTGCCGGTACCGGTCCAACGTATTTTCCTGTTGGCAGAAATAGGAAAATTTATAATTAATTACATAGTTTTGGATATATTTCAAGCATATAAATTAAACAGTTGCCCTGTAACATTATTTACTCTTCAATAGTGCCATTCCACTCCATCCAAAACAACTTCTCATCAACCTATAGTAGCAATTTATGTGTATCCTTGTCTATAAGCAATTAATTGTTGAAGGTGATAATTGCATGGAAGGCCACTGATTTTGGGCACAACTGATTGTTATAGTGCAGGGAGCTGACCTCAGGACATCTCACTGGTTAGTGTGAACAGCCGCTGACCAGAGACGATCAGTTATAATTTTAAGGCAAACAGACCAAAAAACGAAGATGATGAAACTTTTATTTTAAGAAAGAGACAAAACTGTAGAATGCTATACACAGAAATTGTATACTTGTGCAAGCCTTTACAAAACTCTGAACATCTTTTTATACAGTGGGTGATATTGAACCTGCATAAATTTAAACACATACTATTCTGCAAGAATAGCAATAACATCAAATACATGATAGTGTGTACATTCATGACATGATATTCATCCAGTACGCGTATTTAATATGTATTCATGACAGTATGAAGCATTTCATAGAGCTTTCAATACATGCTTCAGTAGCGTCACATAGTTGCATTGTCAATGTTATACTTTTGCGACACATCTAGCATCAAGAAAATAAAATAACTACCTACTGTGCAAAGCAGGGTAACTGTGCATAGTTAAATTAACTGTAAAAACAAATAAAAAACTGTACAACAATTTAACTTTATTTTGGTTACCAGATACTAGTTCATACATCATTGGTTTATCTGATCAAGATCATGGTCTACTGTAACTTCACGAGATACCACTTGAACAGCGCTTAGGGTACACATCAGGGAGTAATGGAAGATACTACTGTACTTACGTACGACCAGCATATATTACTACTGGTGTTCAGTGTCCTTCATGAGGACTCTCAACATAATAGGCTAATCGTACTCTACGATGGAAAGTAACTGTTTGCTTCTCTATGAAAAGGACTAGTAAATTCTAATTTCTAATAAGTTATTGATCAAATAATGACAAAATTGAACAACGAAAGTTGAATTATACATGTACATACACAATATTTGAGGTACTGTACATACACCATGAAATATGTATACTTGAGTATGTATAAGTTAGGGGATAGGCATACATACACATATTTGAGGTAGTCTTACATGGAAGTAGGCAGGCAGTTTTGAGACTGCAGATAGTAAGTACAGTATACTTTAGACATCTCACAGCTATGCATATTAGATAGCTTGGTACAATGAACCATTCACAAAGCATTTCTTGGAATTTAAGGCTTACACAAAATAACTATATGGAGCAATTGTATGGTTTCTCTTTACAAGTTTGTAACAATAATTGCATTCAAATCTAAAGGAAAATGGTATATATTTTATAAGAGGAAAAGTTCTAAGCAGTCTTCTGATAAAGAGGTCTTCTCCAGATTTCTATACTCCAAATACTACGTTGAGCGAGAACAGAGTAGTAACCTCAAAAACACACACACACACACACAGGTGGGCAGCACCATAATCCAAATCCAATCGCAAAAAAAATCACGATACTATATATACAGTATATATGGTATATATAATACATGGTATATACATGGTGATTATTTTAACAGCAGGGAATATAACAGATTTTTGCACTAGGCCAGCTGGTTATCTTGTTGAAAACCCTCTATAACTAACTGTGGTCAATAGCAGTTCTCTTGTCCAGGTATCAGTTATACGGAGGCCATCCTTGATGACCATCTGCTGGTTGTATTCAAACTGACTTTCATACAAGAAGAGTGGTAATTAACCGACATTAGAGTAAGGGACAACTCTCTTTTGAGGCTGAACTTAACTGATAATGACATGCTATAGTTTAATACAGTAAGAAACAGCCAAGGACCCTAACCGCAAGAACTCCACAGACCTGAAAGTCCACCACTCAGATGCCAATCAGGAGAATTCTTTCAAGGCATTGATAGTTTTGAACCCTATACGGTTCAACCGAATCAGGTAGACTATATTCCCACCGAACAACCGAGTCAGGTAGACTATGTTCCCACTCATCCATAGGTCTTTGGGAGAAGAAATTCTTCCCAACATATAACCTACTGTACCTACGTCACCCCTTCTGAAGCTTGGAACAGTTACCTCTGGTGCTAATTACCAAGCACACACATTTTAGTTTGGTAAAGGGAATTATGTGTCAATATGCGTAAACCTCTAAAAGTATGTTCAGAATGCTACAAACGTCCAGGTGAACTAAACTAAAAAAAAGATGAGATTCAACTGAATATCTGTACTTCTCCCCCGAGAAACGAACGCACGTAGTGAATGAATCTGACAATGATCATCGCATACATCGTTCACCACGGGGGAAATTCCAGCAATGGTCGGACAAAATGAGAAACACACGCCAATCAACTTCTTTGAGAGTCTCTTTTGTTTTCACAGGCGTTCGGCACAGCTTAGAAAAGAATTGTTGGGCGTTAATAAACACCGAGATCCACCACATATCAATTACATTTTACAAGTTGTTTTTGACCAGAACAAGAATCGTAGAGAGTGGCACGATCATCATTCGTGCAGAACTCCAACGATGGCAAAATATGGCCAATATTTACAAGCAGGTACGTTCCTCGTTAAAAACTCAAGATTTAGAATCACCATATTTAACGGTACTTGCTTCTTTTTTCCCAGTATATTGCGTAATATTTTCACTATCGCCAAGACAGCCGATTCTCTTGTGCTGCTTTCAATAAAGCTCAGTGGGTTAAAATTAGACAGTGATGCAATGTTTAAATAAATAGTTTATGAGTAGGTATTTCCCTTTGTAGAGACCATGGGCAGAAATTTTTATGCATGCATCATGCTTCCCTCAAACTAAGTGTAATATTGATATGATACATTCACTGGGTTTCAGTGAATGCTGTAAATCACCACCCTTGAATTAAGTGCAAACACTAGTGTGGAATCAGTGTACGGTAGGAGTGCTATGCACCCTCGAGCATGGCTACTGAATGAATAAACATACTGTAGCACTGCTTACAACTATTTGCATCTTCATGATTATGCATGTACGGCAATATGGCAGAACGGTGACGAGGCTAAAACACAAACTCTACTTTCGGTTACAAGAGATGGTTATGTACATCATGTAACACCACCACAGATATAGGGTATGTGCATGTAAATACTAGCCTATGCAATAACTTAACATGCACATCTATGTATCCTACATTTGAAGCGGTCTAAGTTACACCAAGTACGTACCAAGAGAGGGCTTTTCAAATTTCGCTAATATCGCAGCACCTCCCAACGTTTTTGGAAAAATCCAGAGAAGCCACAATGCACTTGGCTACAGTATAGCGACCTACAAGTACACATTATGTTCGAAAAGTACAATTTGGATTCAGCGCAACCAAGTACGGAAACGCGCTACACATAATGGATGCGGAAGGCTAGCTAATGTATTAAGCGCTCCCGGAGTTCTGACGAGTTACAAGTACTTTTATTAAATAGAGAAAGTAGATGAATATCAATTTGGCTCTGTGTGTGCGTCGGAAGGACAATTATTTGCCGACAGTAAATGTGATTGCCGGAAGAGTTCAATTTTTGGCAGCATTCACGGTGGGCACTGTTGACGGTTACATTGTGTGGCACTACAGGAATTAGCTGCAACGTACGTGCAACTTTTGAGATTTTCAACGACTAAATGTTGCGTGATCAACTAGTGTTTGGCAGATATTGCCAAACAGCGGTTCTGGCCGATATCCGAGGTTTACAATCACAATAACGGCCGATCCGATGCCGATATTGTAAACCGTGGTCTTTAAAAGGTCATAAATTATCGGATGCGTTCAGATAATCATAATTCAGTTACCCTCGACGCAATTTGTTGAATAAAGCGTGGAGGGACGTTTTCAGGTGTGAACAAGACAGCCGCAGTTTTAACTTTTTACCACGTATCAAAAGTCTTTCATTCTTATGTGTAAACTAGCGTAAGTAACTTTTAGTCATATAACTTTCTTGTAGTTGTTTACGTTCTATACAATAATTAGAATAATTACAATAACAAGAAAGATTTCAAGCGCAATTTGTACGGCAAGCGTTGCTTCATTATTACATAACAAATCGTTTCAACTAATTAGCAGAATAATGTTAAATCCCCATATATATGGAATGGACTCTTCGATTTGTACAACAGGTTTTTTTTATTTCGGGGATTTGTATTTATTCCGTATAGGCCGCAGTCACACTGAGTAGGCTTTAACCCCATACTTAACCCCATATTTACTTTTTTCCCCCTCCAAAATAATCTTGCAATTAGGAGTGGAATTGGTCAACTGTTTTTTCGTTTTCATTTACGAAGGCTCTGCCCACATAGCGATGATGTAACCATGATAGAGAACTAAATTCTCTTCTATTAGAGTTATCATCTCATAGGTATATACAATATATTCCCTTCTCTGTTTGCGGTAAAATCGCAATGATCATAAAAAATGATCTTGCAATAAACCTATCATTTGTAGGTTTTTTTCTTTCTCTTTTCTGGTATTACTTACATTACAAATATCTACAATGTACACTTCCCCGCAGCCCCTCCCCCAACAATTTAATGCACAGGCCTCGAAGACCACGCATTCAAGACGTCATAGTACTTAGGACATTATTTCATGCGATAAAATTGCCATATCGTTTTGGCGCGTAGTCCTGACCTACCAGTAACCGACATGCACCCACGTCTTTTGTTCATAGACATGCTTCAAAAGGGTAGGGTCGGTCGTAGTTTTATATCTCATTTATGATCAGACTGATAGTTGAGTTTATCGGCAAAACACGGATCGGCAAAAATGTTGCCAATCTTCTGATATTGCTTTTACCAATGTTTAATTATTCATCAACTCTGACACTCTAACGTCAGCCTGTTACGTTATATATAACTAGTCTACTTCGTACATTGCAATGTTCTGATAAACAAACAGCACATGATAGCTAAGCAAACCGTCGTTGGTTATTGTTATTTTCTATTACGTCCGAAATAATATCACACCACCACTTGTGATGAAAACACGCCGTTGTCTATGTTTTCTTTAGCTTGAAAGCCACGTGATTGCATACATACAAGCAGGGAATTCCGGCGTGCTAAGCTGGATACAGATCACGTAACAAATGGGAACTTTTTCGTAAAAACATTGTGTCAGGAATCATTTCAGAGGTTATCCTGTCCTTGGCAGTTAATAAATATTGTTGGACTACTGTATGACTCTAGTTTGCATAAATTTAAGACAAAATATATAATAATATAATTACTGATTTTGAAATGGAAAGTTCAATATCGGTTGGAGACTATCAGCAACGAGTAAACATTTTGCCGGTACCGATATTCTACCGTTAACGCCAATACTGATATTGAAACCGATAATTGGCCCAGCACTTTACATTTCAAAAATTCATCCATATCGCTACTATAGTATTACAAGAGAGAGCCGGTTCTACTAGACTAGTAGTAAGGGAATGCTACTCCTGGAACAATATCTATCATAGAAAAAGCCATATACATTGCTCAACAAACAGAACAAGCAGCGAGGAATATTTGACTTAAATTAAGTGCATCAAACAAACTTAAATGAGTTTAACACTTGATTTGAATAACTAAATCCAGTGTTTTTCACTAAATTTAAGTGTTTTCACTTAAATGAAGTGTATCAAACCAAGTAATTGAGCTCTTTATTCTGTGTTAAGTGATTTTTTACAGTGAAGGGTTAGGGAAGTCTCATACAGAAACCTTGTCTGCATTGTGTTCGAGGATAAACACTTTAACAAACCTTTTTCAGTTTTCTTTGCGACCGACCAATGTCCAGAAGTTAATTAGGCAGGTATGTAACCATCCATCCCATACTGCTACCGGGGCCGCCATTTAACTACCGGGACCGCCATTTGACGGATATGAGTGTACTGTACCTCAAACTTTCTCAAAGACCGCGGGAAGCGAGAGCAACAAGCTCACCAAGCACCAATGAACACTGCACTCATCACCACTGCAAAGCAGTTGTGCTGAACAAATTACGCCTGGAGATCGAACCAGCTACTTTTAGGCTAAGAAGGTAAGCCACACTTCCACCTCTCGGCTACACTCTCACCTCAAAACAAAATTTATCTACAAGTGAGTCAATGCTTTATAGAAGGTTGTAGCCGGTTGTAAATCTTAATACATGGAAAGGGCAGTCAGTAGCTTATCAAGGTCATAGTTGAGGCAGGGGGAGACCATATCTCACTGAAGGAAATGTAGCCTACCCCTTCCCCCATTGATATGTCCACCATCCTGCAGTCACATATAATTATAAGGATGTAATACATAAGGCCTTTTTAGTTTTATGCACTAGCATAATGGAGGCACCATTCTCCCCCAAATAAAATAGCCAGTATAAATTTTCAATGTTGAGATCCTCCAAATTGTGTTCTTACTATGGGGAGAGCTATAACTCTAGTACTACTAGAACTACTACGAGCCAGCCATCCAACAACATGTATAAATTTTATTCAATTTATTTGAAATTGAATTGAACAATAATTGCAGTGACATATTCTTATAAAGTTAATAAATATAAGTTCTTGTTTATAGCTTAAAATGGCTAGTTACAATAGCTTAGGCAGGCCAAATTTTCCGCGCACCAGGGGTACGAGCTCCCTACCTGAGGCTACACTTATTAAGTAGTACTCAGTAGTACTAGTCCTACTATAGAGTAAGATTAGTATCGTAGTACTACTACTACTTGTACTACTACTACTACTTGTACTATTACTTGTACTACTACTACTACTAAGTTGTACTACTACTACTACTAAGTTGTACTACTACTACTA